>JBCIKM010292316.1:0-11740 GCA_039654465.1 Melibe viridis | reverse complement strand
GTCAAAAGGTTGGAATTTTATCTTCTATCCATCACCACCCATTTGGTAAGAGGGTTATACAGGTACCTGCAGTTCACCCCCCCCCCCCCCCCCACACACACACACACACTATTCTTTTTTTCATCTTATTCCCACTAAATTATTACCCACTCCCTCTCCCCTCCTCCATCCAGGTAAGTCAGAACAGTTCCCCCGCTCGCCGTGACCAAACAAACAAAAGCCCCGAATGCCTGTCGCGAACATACGTGCAAGCGAGGTGTCGCGATTCAAATATGGCGGCGATTGAATTATATTGTCTTCTTCGTACTACAATTTAAAAATTAATTTGTCAAGTTATCTTTGTTGTAATTAAGATGAAAATACCCATAGACATTCCTCTGATTGAGAGCTTTGATTTGACGTCTTAATAGTCAAAATCGGTTGTCTCTGGGCGGAGGAGTTCGGTAACACACAGTCAGACAGACAGACAGATAGATAGATAGACAGACAGACAGACAGACAGACAGACAGTCGGAAAATTTATAATAGATTGATTTATGTAAATGTGGTATGAATGATAAGGAATGCCTATGTGGATGTGAGTGCATTTAATCCGGGGTATATTATTTTTATATTGATTTATTCATTTGTTCCAGAGAATGTAAACAAACAACAAATTATGAAATGGACCATCAAGTTTTATCATTACTATTATTATAATTATTGTCATTATTTTTATCATCATTATTATAAGGTAAGTTTTGTCATGGAGTATTTCTGTTTTATTTTCACAGAAATTTGCATCATCCTGGGACAGAATCAAGCATTCAAAGCGTGTAATTATTCATGTACCTTCCCTCGGCTACAGCCAGTCAATTAGAGATAGCCTCAATGATTTTAGCATAAGGCAGAACACTCAGATGGCAAGGCTGTGTGATATCAGAGGTAAAATGACTTTTCATATCTCATTTAACATGTAGAAATTCAGATAAACTTACAGGCATCTACTCTCAGATTAAAAACAAAAAAATGCAGCATCTTATTGCCTTTTATGTGCCAACTTATTTTCTGGACATCAAAACAAAATCCTCTGAAGGTTACTATAAGGCTCTTGATAGTTTTTGATAAACATTGCACACTTTACGTGTTTCACAGCAAATTCTAAGAATTGCATACATTCAGAATGTTCTAGATTTCATATTTTCACAAAAATGCCAAGTGATTCCTTGTTTTTCAACAGATCCAAATGTTGATGTGATATTCATTTCTGCTGTACCATTGAGTGATGAAACCTTACAGTACTACTCAAAATTGCTGGGACTGAGCACCGCTGTGGAGAATGGCAATCCTGAGGATCAGTGTGATATGTCGGAACGCTACAAAATCATTGTGCCAGAAGCAATTAAAAGCTTTCCAGTAAGACTTCCTTATTTACTTTTTTTCTTTTCAAAGTTTTTTTTTTTTATCATCATAAATTTGAACTGTTTCCAAAGCACAAAATTCCTTTTTCTCCTCTTTTCAATGATAATTTTCCTTTTATATCATTAATTTTTTTCTAGATTGTGTTTTTAATGATTATGTAAAGGATCAAAGTATCAGTTTTAATTTGTTTGTCTTTTGCTGTTTAGACGCATCATATGTGTCTGTCCACCATCCTGAAATACAGTCCAAGAACCTTGAGACGAATTAAAAATCTCATAAAAGGCCGCAACGCATACATGGTCACTGGAATGCCACATAAAGATGACTTGGCTGTTGCGGATGTTTTAGACGTTCCTGTCCTTAGCCCTGAGCCTGAAGTGGCTCACTTGTATTCTACAAAGTCTGGCTGTAAGCGCATCTTTGCTAGTGCAAACATCGACACTCCACCGAGTGAATACGATGTATATAGCCTTGGGCAGGTAAGGATAGCATCCAAGATTTGCCTTAGGAAAGATTTTCTCACCCAAAAATTACTAGATGTGGATAAAAGAGATTGGTATGAAAAATTTTGACCAGTTATGAAATTTAACTAATAAGCTGAGGCAGGATTTCTGACTTATGACATTAAAAACGGAAAATTTGATTTATCTAATATTTTCACATTAAAATATCTTTCAACCCAACAAGTAATTAGAGCAGACCATAATGAAATGAGAAATGTTTTGCATAACATCAAAACAAAACAAAAAACCCTGCCAAAAAGGATTTAATATTCCTTTTTTATTCATCATGGCACACATTTTGAAATAGAACCCAAATATTTCTGAAACTATTGTTTAAGCCTTTCAAAAAAAGTTGACATTGATACAAGTTAAAGTCTAATTTGATATTTTCAACAGCTTCATGAATGCTTAGCTCAGTTGGTGACAGAGAATTTGGGAGTACAGAAATGGTTGTTCAAACTGGATGATGAATTTGATGGACGTGGCATTGCGTATTGTGATGTACCAAAGTTCCTGCGCTGCTACAAATGGGCTCTAAAAGAAGAAAAAAGATATGGAGAAAAATGGAGCAAGAAATGGGCACAGGTATTGCGGTGTTTTAATTTTTTTCCACTTAGATTTGAGGTTATTTCAGGTTTTTATGGTCTTTTTAGATGTTGGAAAAGTTTATCAAAAATATTTATTAGCAAATATAAACGTAACCTACTAATTCAGAATAACATGTTTTTTATTGCTGTATGTGACTTGATTGCATTTCTAAGAATCTCTTTGTATACCATTTTGGCTATTGAAATTTACAGCAATTGTTCACCATAGAATGTGGAGCTGTCTTTCAATGTGGGGTTTATTTAAATGGGGCATCTGTGCCACAAGCATTTGCAGCCTAATACCTGGTATTTGAGAAAGGTTTTTGAAAACTTTAGCCGTACAATTCCACTTAGTGCTTGTCGTTGTTAAAAATGCTTTTCTTTTCAGGAAGCTGCATATATCAAAATTCATGCTGAAATTCCTGACATTCTACACTATTATGCACAACCCATCAATACCAAACTTTATCCAACGTGGGAAAGATTTTTGAGAGCCTTCTTATCCCAAGGTTTGTTGATTATCAATTCAAAAGTAGTTGAAAATTTTAACTACATTTTTCTCTTCCCTATTTATTTGTTTCAGATTATATCAAATTGATAGACATGATTTATAGAAATCTTTTGGGGATGATACTGGGTGTATGTCATTCAATGGGATATCTGATCAGGTTAAAATGAGATAAGCGTTTATTATGTATTTGCATCACCACTTTTACCTGAGTCTCAATGCTGTATCTTATTTTTAGACAAGAATACACAAATGTGTGATAAATATAAATGTAAAATGTAAATAATACATCAGTGTAGCGCCTTTTGCCAAGGCCTCAAGGTGCTTCACCATACAATTATATCCCTGGCAGAAAATGGACATAAAATATTACGTGAAAGATACAAGCCACCTGTTAGGCATGTTACAATTATACTGACAAAGAGACAATGTTGTCTACAACCTGGGGGACCTCTGAGCTTTACATCCATCTCTGACAGGGTGAGGTAAATGAGGTAAAGTGCCTTACTAAAGGGCAAAACACCAGTAACTGTGGCTACAGATTGGATAGTGGAACTGGTGACCGAGCTCATTGCTCCTTTCGGTCACCATACCAGATACTAGCCACATCCTTCATTGCTTGACTTTTCTTGCTAAGCACGTTTTATTCACCACAAGACCATCAATGCCATGATGAACTTTAAAATGAATAACATAAAGGAAACCTCCTTGACACTTGTACTGGGTAACTATATTACAACAAAATGTTGTTTGTTTTTAGTACTTTCCTTCTCAGGTTCAATATGGCTTATTTTTTTTTCATTTTCAGGACTTTTTCTACAATATTTTTAGCCCATGAAAATATAGCTAAAACATGAGCCAGAAATGTTTTTTGTTTTCTTATCGTTTCCTTTTGGTTTTGATGTTTTTGTCTAGGAGGTGTAATTGAGGCTTGTCCACCATCTGAAAACATCACCACATTAACCACCAACATGTTGATTGAGCCGTCAGGGATGGTCAATATCTTGTCATGTGGTGACCAAATTCATGCTGAAAGTCCTTTCTCTTGTTGGGGAGTGTCTGTCCCTCAATCATCTGTAGAACCAGAAGATGTTAATACTGTGTGCAAGAAAATTGCTGATGCCTGTAAGTCCCGAGGTATCATGGGATACATACGGATTGACTTTGTCACCTTTATTGACCCCAAAACAGTAAGTATTTAAGATATTCATAAAGGTCCTTTATTTAATTATAATGTACTTTTTTTTACTTAACCACTCATCTGATTCCAAGGAGTTCCCATCCCTTTTTAAATCAACATTTTTCTATGTCTGAGGAAGAAACATCAAAATTCAAGAATTTGCATCATGTCATAAAATGATACAATTGAAAACAATAATTCCAGTCTACGTCAAGCTGGATGAAAAGGTTGGCCTAGTTCAAATATGTACCTTGTACTACCAATGTCAATTTCTAAATATTCTTTTAAACATAGCCTTTTCATGCATATTCTATTTCTCATGTGATTTTCATCACATGTCTTAAGGCATAGTGGTTCATTTGTGGAATGAAATTTTTGTATTTTATCTTTATGGTACAGAATTGTGGTGATGTAGAATAATTTCTGCATCAAATGGGGGGAAAATTTATTTAAATAAAGCTACTGTACTTACATCACTATATATTTTATCCTCTTTTTCTAAGATTTCATTGAATTAAAAAAGCCAAGGATATGAAAAAAATAACTAAGAAATAGTAGGTTATATTATGTTTGATTGTTTTGTTTGTCCCTGACAGATGGACCAGCGACTATGGGCTTTAGACCTCTGTCTTCACTACAGCGACCATTTATCAATGTTCAAGTTGATGGAATATGTGACCCATGGAACATTCCAGCAAGAGGAGCATATGTTTGAAGTAGAACTCCCAAACCAGGATGAAAGGCCCAGACGAAGGCGGTTAGCAGGGCAAGAAGAGGAGGTATAGTTGTTCAATGCTTAGCCTGTCTTCTAGTTTAATAAAGGGAAAATGATAATACAGTCATATTTCCATATATATTGGCCTGTCCGCCTGTCAACACAAAAGTGCTGTGGCCTTAGTATCTGTGAAGGAAGTAGATTCATTGAGCTTACACTCGATGCCAACAGAAGTTACCCATGTTGTCCATGGCAAACCATGATAGCCCTGGCTAGGGTTTGAACCTTTTGGCATGTGAGTTTAACACCTTACCAAGTGAGCTAATGTGACACCTACAGTGGTATAGCCAAATTTAATGCTGATGAAATACAGTAACATTTCCACTTTCTATCCATGCCACATGTCACAATTGTGGGTATGGCTGGCCACGCTAGTTAAATGCTTTTGTCCTTGTCAAATCAGCTTATGAGAAATTAATATTCTTGTGCTGTGGTCCATGCACTGTCTATTTGGGCAGTAATTATTGTGCTGGACAACCAAGTCACCTGATAGGAAATGCAAAAATACACATGTGTGATCAAGGAATATTATAAATTTAAACCAGAGATGTTTTCATTTTTTTTGCTTGAAAATAAATATCCAGAAAGACTCTTTCAAAGATAAAAGCATTGAATCCAAAGTTTCTTTTATAAAGAAACAGGTTATCGTTTTGTCCTTGTAATTTTGCCTTTGCCATGTGTTGAAATGCTTTGTCTATAAAATTATTGCCTATCTTTCAAATTCCAGCAAATGCCAAACAACAACCGCTTTGCAGTAATGAGCACACGATTGCTTCACACCAACCTTGCAGTGGTTCATTACAGTGTTTTCTTCCAAATGTGTAGAGCTCATGGCATTGGTTATGACATCAAGGTGGGTAAAAATGGCATGAAATGGCTGTTGTCCGATTTTCACATTTAAAGCCATCACATAATGGTATACTCTAATTCATAAAATAGACAGCCCCCTCACCCCTATCCACTTATAGCTTATTACCACCCCCTATCTTCTGTAAATTTTGACCTATGACTAAGCTGTTCTGTTATTTTGACTTCCAAGACCATGTAAATATTATTGAATTAAAAAGGAAGTTCTTTTACATCACCCAATCCCCTTTCCTTCCCTTCCCCCCCACACACACTTCCCCAAGTTATGAGTAAGACTAAAATGTTAAAAATAGGCCCCCGCCTCATTTATTCAGAACCCTCTTTGTATTGAAAATCCCTACCCCCACTTGAAAAAGCGGTATCGCTATTTAATTTTGTCACATGTTATAACAGAAATAAAATTGTTTGCTGATTGTCATTTCATTATGGATTGATTTGTTCCCCTGCAGGATAAAACTGGATCTGCCTTTACGCTGATAGACAGCTTCAACAGAGAACGGCTTGGGATGATGTAAGGATCACATATTGATAACTTTCCATTTGTCATCTCACCAAAGAGAGGTCGAATTTACAAGGGATAACTAGAAAGTTCTGATATTTGACAACTTGGCTATCTCAAGATAAAACATCAAATTTTTGTATGAAAGCTCTCCTGAGCATGTTTACTATAAAATCTGATTACAATTTTTGTAATACAACTTTCCATTCTATGGCTATGATATCATAAAAAAGTAGTATTGTGAGGTCTGAGAAAGCAAGTTAAAGTTTTCAAAAGAAGACATTTAGTTCTGCATATTTATATTGACAGCTCTTCAAATCTCCTACCTTAATCCATGAGTTTTGCAGTTTGAAATGACTGCTTGCTTTTTTTTCTAAATGCCAATGATGAGCAGAGACCAATAGCTGGGTCACTCTATGACCCTTGTGTGTTGTTGGGCCCCAGAACTCACCATTATACAAAAAAATCCACAGGGACTGATGGTTGAAATACCCAACATAATGAAAAGCTAGGGCTACAACTCAATATTTATCAGAGTATACCCAGCCACAGCCCTGACTTAGTATCATAATCATACAGCATTTGTGTCTTACTTGAAGGAGAAACTTGCTCAAAGGAAGTTTAGAAAGAAGGTTAAAACAAGGTGCTACCTTCTATATCTTTATATATGCCTATGCTTACCAGCATTAGTTGACAAAGATGATTCTTTGCCAACAGTTAATGGTTTTTTGTTTTTTTTTAAGGCCTGTGAAAATTTCAGGAAGCATATCCAAACTTTCCAATTTTCCTTTGTATAAATAATGAAAAGAAATCTTCTAGCGTTAAAGTGAAACTTTCTTGTACCATTTACCAGCGTCCCAAGTTTCAAATTTTGGGGCAAATTATGTTTTGAAATTATTGCCTACCTCTGTAAAACCCAACAGCATGTTGAAATGGAAGTATGACAGGTGGCTTTGTAAAAACAATTTTGAATGCAATGATGTGGAGAGATGCTAAATTTCAGCATATGTTGATAGAAAAAGCAGGAAAATGGAAGATACAAAACCACTGTAACTTGTGGTTGCTTAAAGTGAAAGTAATCTCAGGTGAAATATAATTTTTCACTTATGATATTAATTTTTTATTTACAAAAGAATGAACATTTGTAAGTTTAATCCTAATCCTAATGAAAAGTTTGAAATTAAAAGTAGGTAACTTGCTTTTAGATTTGTACATGAATGACTTTAACGAAAATTTTCTTAAACACTCAAAAATTATTCATTCTTCCACTAGTACCGTTGGGGACAACTTGCAAGGTGCTTTAGCTACATTTGCCAGGAATTTGTCTGTAATACATCAAGAGATATCAGCTCCAAACATGCAAGGAATAACAAATTTCAAGGTTGGTATACTTGTAAATTTTACTATTTTGTATTGGGAAAAAAATCACTAGGCATCCTTTTATACTCATGTTTGCTTTTACGAATGTTATGAAAATATACAGGTTCAACACTGTTTAAAGAGATATCAATTTAATTTGTCTTGCATCATTTGATTCATTGGTGTGTTTTTTGTCAAATTTTAGTTCATGATTAGTGAAGATTTCTGTACAGTTTTTCAGATATCTAATTGCTCTCCATCATGAATACCTTTTGATGGAAATGTTGTGCATAAGTTTCAACTATTGTGTTTTTTTCCAATGTCCCCAGGGAGCTATAGCTGATATTGAAAGTATTCTGGGAACAACTGTTCAAAATGCTGCTGAAACCCAGCAAGAACAAAATGAATGATTCAGCTCAACATGACCAAAACAACACCACAGCTCTGCCTTTCACTGTTATTGTCCTGGTCCTTTAAATTTAAAAGATAAGCAAACTGTTTTGTAAAAAAATAATTGTAAAACGATTAGTCTCAGATTTTATTAAGGATATGTAAGACTTGATGAAAACAAATTAAAAGTAGCAGTCAAAAACCATTTTTAGAATTAAGACTTGACACCAATCAAATCTGGATTGCCACCTACATTCCTTCTTTCCTAGCACAATCAAGCTGTGGAATAGCATACCAGCAGAAATAAGGCAGAAGAAGAAGAAGAAGAAGAAGAAGAAGAAGAAGAAGAAGAAGAAGACTTTTAATTTCCCTTGATTGGTGTTGAGTTTATTCCAAATGTTTGTAAAAATTTTTATTGTTTGTTTGTTGTTGTTGTTTTTTTTTTTGCTTATGGTCTAAAATTACAAAGAGATGCCTTTTGCTAACATCATTGATCAAGTACAAGTATTACTTACTCTACTTCTTTCTTCACTTTTAATGATTAACTGTAACAAGTGCCACAGATTCCACAGCTGATTAGGCATTTCAATCAAGAAATAATAACAATCAAAAGAGAACCACTGATTCAAATCTGACTATGTCAATAACCTTTATTTTCAGTGCCCAAGAGCCTTACATCATACATTAAGTATTAAATTTTATTTATATCTTGTTCCTTATGTATTAATATGAATATTATGATTGTAAATTCTTTGTACATTTCAATTCAAATTGCCAAAATATTTGTCATAATTCTTTTGCACTCTGCCAAACCCTTTCTTTCTTCTTTCTTCCTTGCTCTTTTACTTTTACTCCTCAACAAAAATTCTCCAAAAAAATAATTGGAGTTTTATTTTTCAAAAACCTTATGGTTATAGCCATGGACAACATGGGTGATTCCTGTTGGCATCGGGTGTGAGCTCGATGAATGATCGATTCCCTTCATGGGAGCCTAGGCCGCTGCACTTTTGTGTTCACAGATAGATTGGTCAATTTTTTTTTTTTTTTTTTTATGGTTATAGAAAAGGCTGAAGTCTTGGGTAAAAATGAGTTGATGGTTGGTAGCATGTTAGAGGATAAAATGATCTTTTGTGTCCCATAAATACCTTGATACACAAAGAGCTGTTTAAATTTACAAGAAATCTTACTCTAGGATTATTGTTATCGAGGCAGCATAAAAGTATATTTTTAACTGCTTTCAAGAAGAGGTTAGAGTTAGAGACGCTTTTTTGTCCCTCAATTCATAACTGTGTGGTGCTTTAGGACAATTAGACCAAAAATCATTTAGGCTGGGGAGGGAAAATTTTTATATCTATAATTTTCTCACAAATGCAAGCTGGAGATTGTCATTGCTCAGCTTGAAATCAAGATATATTTCTAAAATTTGGAAACCAAGGCAATCGGTTTTACAAATTTTGAAATCTCAAAGAAAATTTTTTGATAGATTATTAAAATACTTTCATTTGAAAAATAGCTCCAGATTTCATTAACTAGTTCTTGATTTCTTTTTCAAATTTTTCTTGTGTCACGAGGATTCCTCCTTCAAATCTTTCTTCCCCGGCAAGGACGAAGAGTGCATACTTGACTGTATTTTGTTGTAATAGGGTGTGAATAGCAAGACCATTTACTATTGAAACCCCTGTGGACTCACAAAGTTAGTTTGTTTTTAGGGCCCCACAACACAGGAGGGTCATAGAAGAGCCAGGAGAAAGTAAGATGATAATTAGTTCAAAGAGGGAACAGATCAAACTCAAACAGTTGAGAGATGATTTACACTAAAAAATACATATAATCTCTTGAAACTCATCAACACCACAAAAAATACCATCACTCCTTACGAAAATAAGCAATGGCCATCACCCATAACAGAATTATGGTACAGGAAGACCCAGGAACTATAAATCCCCTTTGTGTACAAAAGTACTTAGTAGTTGTGACCTGAAACCCAGCAGTCATGTACCAAAAGGCATGACCACTGAGTCGCAAACAAAACAACAAAATCAGGACATCACAGAAAAGGGGGAAAAAGTAATATGATATCTTCAGTGTAAAAGATAAGAAAACAGAAGTAGCAGTGCCCATCAGGGACACCCACCAACCGCCTGCAACTCACAAAGTCTATTCCTAAAATTAATTCTGAAAGATGATGAAGAACAAGTGATTTTCAGTTAAAGTTTTGTTCAGTACAGAGAATTGGGTCATTATGGCTATGTTTACATGCATGACAGAATAACAGTATACATCCCTACAAAAAGGAATTGATAATGACAGATTTTTGTTGCTTTGCAAAAAAAAAACCCAAAAAGACCAACAACAAAAAACCTGAAAACCCCCAATGCTGAGGTAAATGGTCTTGCTATTTAAGGCCTTTGCTGTAAAATTTGTAGCCTTGTCTAATGCCTGAGGGAATCATTTTCATAGATGTGAACAACACCCTATAAAAGATTATCATATAACACCAAATACCTGCATTTGTTGTAGAATGCTTTCTGTATTTACAGCTTCATATTTGTCAAAAGAGGTTCACTACTCCTCATATCTGCAGACAGTGGAATGAGATAAAATATTACTCTTTTTACTTTTTCTTGGCTGCCTTATGACTAAATAAAATGTTATGAGAAGAGGTCATTATCCTCTTGGCTATTGACAGTAGTCAATTAATATCTGCATGACAAATAATTAGATTGCACAGTAAGCGACAGCAAGATGAATGACAAATACTTATGAATCATTATTACAGCTGGAAAACATATCTAGTATCCCCCCAAAAACAACACCTATTAATTTTTAAGGTTTTATAACTCTCAAAGTTTAAAGAAACCTGTTTTCAAAAAGAACTGATTGAAATCAAAATATTATAGAAAAAAAAAGGAAAAGATTACTACAAAATGAAATAACTCAAAGGCACAGTCGATGTTCATATAAAAAATCAGACTTCCTTTGACAAAGCATTGTGGCCAAAGGTTAGTGTTTGTCAACCTAAGTAATACAGTTTCTTAAAATGTTATCATTTACCATGAGACCCTTTTCAAAACCTTTCTAAATTGATGGCATATTCATAAGTTACTTTGAATGCAGGTCCTTCAAATTTTGAATCAAAAGTAGCCACTTTGTCCTGTATATTTCAAACCAATGTTAATGAATAATATCCCATTTTTGTTGATTCTGAAGAAAGGGTAACAAGACATGAAGCTTTCTTTCCCTTACTAGCATTACCAGGTGTATTCTTTCAATAAAATTGTGAAGAGCACCAAAGATGAAAATTATTTGCTGTTTGCTTTGATTGTTTGTGAATTTGTCGTAACAAATTTTTTGTTTGAGGTGTACAGTACAGGGGAAGGAAACAAATTGTCTTGTTCGTTTGTTGGTAGTTTTAGGGGGCCATAGAGGCAGAGGTGCCCATGCTAAAGTAAGATGATAGAATTAGTTCACAGAAGGAACAGATCACAGCACAAACAGCAGAGAGATGATCTATACGGAAAATATTAATATAATTTATGAAGACCACTGAGAGATGATTTACAAAGAAAAAAAATATCATCTCTCCTTCAAAATATAATAAAATACCGTGGTAGGAGTATGTGAACTTCCGTAAGAACTAAAAAACGCAATAAAACTGGACGTTTCGGGTT
>JBCIKM010292097.1:0-21563 GCA_039654465.1 Melibe viridis | reverse complement strand
ATATTTATTACATACAGAGGAGACAGAGTGCAGGGTGGGAGGAGAGATGGAGAGAGGAACACAGGGTTAAGCTGTATATTATCATTATTGTTATTTAGATTTATTTCTATTTTTATTTTTTTATTTCTATAGCCTTTTTAAAAATGAATCTCCTGAAAAGTAGTGTACTCACATCAATATATGAAGGTTTGTCCTATAATGCAATAAGACACACACACACACACACTCACACACACACACACACACACAGTACAGACTGTCAAACACAACTTACTACTCAGGGACATTGGATGATCTGTATGTTGATAAGATTGAATGTCATGATTCCTTCAACTTAATACAGCTCGTATGTGTTGGTCTTTCCCTCTTTACTTCTTTCATATTATTATCACATTCTGTATACCAAAAAGCAGTTTGAGATGTTGTTTCTTTATGTAGAAATTGCTCTCTTTTTGTAAGCTAGTATTAATTTATAGCTCTTATTATGTGTATTTGTGTATTTTTGTGTAATACATTTCATTCTATGTGTTGGTACTTCATGCGATTAG
Source organism: Melibe viridis (assembly GCA_039654465.1). NCBI lineage: Eukaryota > Metazoa > Mollusca > Gastropoda > Nudibranchia > Dendronotidae > Melibe > Melibe viridis. Next base: position 21,015 of record JBCIKM010292097.1, on the reverse strand, counting down.
TTTAAAATCGTTTAAAACACTTTATCACAAGACAAAATATGGACAAATTCTTCCCCTTGATTTTAAGTGTAAATTATTTGTGATTGACTTTTTCGATTTATCTTAGGTGGCAATGAGGGCTTTGGGATTTGAACCAAAGAAAGAAGAAATCAAGAAACTCATTGCTGAAATTGACAAAGAATCTACAGGTGAGTTTTCACTGCTGTTACTTTTGACATTATTATGCGGTTGAAACCTCCCCTTCCACAAGGTTTGGAAATTACTCTGCAATATTGAGTTTTACTTTTTCCTCTATAAATGAAGTACAAGTACAAACTTGTTAAATGGAAATAGAGAGACGGTATGTTGCTCAACACGTGTACAATATCATTGTTAAAAGTGGTATGTGTAAACTTATCATTGCAATGCGCCCTGACACCTCTACAATGAGGGATGTGCATGCCCAATACAAATGTGTGTTATGTTTATATTTACAATTTTGTTATAGATTGTGTGTACAATTAAGTTGCTGTGGGCTACTAGTGTTGAGGGCAGTAACTAAATCTCTTATCTGTCTATAATTTGCCATCGTCTCAGTTCTCATCCAGGACAAGCCTATGTCTGCCATCTTCATCTCCAACAATCTTTTCCATGCCTCTTTTGGCCTTCCCCTTTTTCTATAGCCTTCGGGAGCCCGTGTGGAAAATATACCTTAATTATTTGTTCAAGGTCAATTCTTATTGCCTTTTGAATGTGGATAACACACTTTATGTTTTCTGTCACTGGATTTGCCTTTGTCTTGTCTGCTTCAATTTTTAAAACTTTTTATAAATACTTTTGAAATGCAAGGTTTGTGTTGGTCTTTTCAGGAACAATTGATTTCAATGACTTTCTCACGCTAATGACTCACAAGATGAGTGAGAAGGACTCAAGGGAAGAAATTCTGAAAGCATTCCGCCTCTTTGATGATGATGAAACAGGCAAAATTTCATTCCGGAATTTGAAAAGGGTTGCAAAAGAATTGGGAGAAACAATGACAGATGAAGAATTACAGGTAAAAGAAATGTTAAAATTTCAGCCTTTTTAAAAGAATTATTTTTTTTTGTGTTTTTTTTAAGGTTTTTAGATTTGTGTTTAAGTTAGAGAACTTGTACTATTACATTACAAATACTTGATAGCGAAGGCAACACCAATTTGCTAGTATGACATCAATATATTTTGTTGGTGCAGGTAGTTTTGGTGGTAATTAATTTTAAAATATTTAATTCTCTCCAAATGTGAATTTTATTGCAGTTTGAATGGGTCAACCATTCCTGACCATAAAGCCTCTTTGATTGTGCTTGTATCATATTTCAATGAAAAAAAAAATGTCTTTGGCTTAACAGTTCTCCAAGCATTGCATTAAAAAGTTTTTGATAACTAGATGAAAATCTGCACTGGTCACAATGATTAGGAATAAATTGTGCAACATTATTGATGTATCTGGTATAGAGATTTTCCTAATGTTTTTGATTTATTTGTTTGTTTATCCTCCCAGGAAATGATTGATGAGGCAGATAGAGATGGCGATGGGGAAATTAGTCAAGAGGAGTTTTTAAGAATAATGAAAAAGACAAGTTTATATTGAGGTCTTCCCATATGTGATGCAAAACTTTTATACATGTTTAGTGGCTCATTCACTGGACCAATATACTTAGGAAACTCCTTTTGGGGCTCATTTTTTGAATTCATGATTTTGATCTGAAAAAATTCCAGCATTACTAAATGTAAACTGATGTGTTTTGTTCCTTGTGACATGGTGTTGGTGAAATCAATAGCTTACCATGAAAATGGAATACCATCTCCATTTCTGTTGTGAGGAATAATAATCCCAGTTATCGTTTATATTCATGCAGACATTGTTTTGGCTCTGCATTGTCCAAAACATCCATTTCTAAAAAAAAAACTTTTCTTTCTTTTTACTCCTGTTCATAAATCTTTTTAGTTCATATTTGCTTTGAAAACTTGTAATTTTTTCTTATTGTGTAATTACATTAGTCAGTAAATATTTCATAACTTTTTTTAAAAGTGAGAGTTACCATTGCTTGTTATTTGTTGTTTTGTAAAGTGAATAAATTCAATGCATGAGTGAAAAGTTAATCTCTGTACATGTTCCTAGGGTGTGTGTGTGCTTCTCAGTTACATTTTTCTATTCTTGATAGTAAATTAAAAATATTGTGATTTGTACCTGATATTTTTTATGAACAAATAAATATTAAATGAAATGTTAGTTAGTGCTTTTGTTGTTCATTTTGTCCTCCTTTAGTTCTTTGTTTTGGTCAGAACTCTTTGCTACCGGGTTGTTGGTTTTTCATCTTATTGGAGAGTCAAAAAAAGCTGGAAAAAAACATTGTCATTGGAGAGCCTGAATCCATCACTCATCTCAGTCTCAGCAAAGAACTTGTGTATTAAATTTTAATGAGGTAACATATTTTTATTTATACTACACGAGTGATTTATAAATTGTGGGAGTAGCACACTCCTTTTGGGTCCATTAGGCTTTGGTTTGGGAAAATAAACTCACTGCAGAGCTGACCTTTAGATTGAAATGTTGCAAAACAGCTTGTTTTAATCATTACTATTTTCTGGAATGATTGTGGAGTCAATTTCATGTTTTGTTAACAACCCCCCCCCTCCCCTCACCCAGGGACCCAGGGGTATAAAATAGGTCCGTTGTTTGCAGAAAGGAGGTGTAAATCCTCTATTTCATTATGCCTTTTAGTACATAACTCTAAGGTCACAAGTTGGACATATTGAGCACTTTTGTACACAAATGGGACTTGAAGATCCTTGTTATTCCTAGACCATTTTGAATGGAGAGATTTTTTTGTCTTTGTAAATCTTCTCTATGTGGTGTCGATTTGTGTTTTGAGATATACATTTATTTTTTAGCGTAAATCATGTCTCTGCTGGTGGTTTGATCTGTTTCCTCTTTGCAATACTTCTATCATTTTGCTTTCCTCTGGGCTCCTCTGTGATCTTAGTGTGTTGTGGGGCCTTTAAACTTCCAATAAACATACAAACAGATGAAATCTCCTTCAAAAATACACAAACAATAATAACAGCTCATGTTGTTTGTTGTGGTTCTGCCTAGTGACAGCCTATCACTGGTCATTCCTCATTTCATGCATCATGTTAAATAGAATACATGTCAAGGATGACCAATTACTTTTGTTTATATTCAAAGTGATATAAAATCACATAGACAAAAGACTATGTTAACATATACAGCTGTTTCCAAAAGTAAGTTCATTGACAAGAGTGTCTTCAGTTTCCTTATATAATAAGAATTTTGTTTTATTCAGAAAGGACGAAAAATAACCCCAAAACATTTCAAAGAGTCCTTCAAGTGAAGGCGTTTATTCCATATTAATTCATAAATAGAAATTTATCACACATTCAAAAGCTTGGGTGATATATTGTAAGTTCCATTAAAAACTCAGCACTTTCATTGATTTGAGAAGAATTAATTTTCATATTGTTTTGTTTTCTTTTTTTACAATTTATTTGAACAAATCTTTGTTTAATTAAGTCCACAAGAGTTTAGAGATCATGTGTAAATGTCAATTTTCAAAACTTTACTCAAAGGAGTTCTCTACTCTGAGAAAATAATGTCGAGCCATTCATTAAATAATGGGTGTGTCCATTGTTGCTGGCAATGACCTGGCAACACCTTCCTAGAGTTTATTCCTTCTCAAACTTATCACTGTTGCTAGTGCCTACCATAAAAGAGTGTTTATAACATATGAATTGTGTGTACCGTGTGACATTTAAAAAATGAGATTATGGCGGGCGTCATGAGGTAAAAACTGCTCACTGGCCGAAGAAAAATCTGACTCAAACTCTTATAGTGAAGTCTGTTCTCATACAAATGTAAACATTGAAATATTGATTCAGTAACTTATTGAAATTTTGAATTCAAAATGTTATGTTTTTAATGGAACTAAGTATATAATGACCAAAAAGCGAGCGGTTTCTCTACACAATGTGAGAATGCCATCTTCATTAAAAAATTTAAAAATTGGCCTTTCTGTCTGTGAACACAAAAGCACTGTGGCCTAGGCATCCATGAAGGGAACAAATTTATTAATTCATTGAGCTTTGCACTCGTGCCAACAGGAATCACCCATATTGTCTATGGCAGACCACAAGAGCCATGGGTCCGGGTTCGAACCCACACCCCTCAGCGTGTGAGTCAAACACATTACCAACTGAGCTACTGGGACTCCTTCAAAAATATATTGTAATTTTTTTTATGACATATCCTTATGGAGTATAACAAACAGTGATGAGCAAAAATATTCTAAACAAAGTGATAGATCTATTCAAATGTAAATAAAAAAAATGATAAATCTCTGAAGAAAATTAACAAAACCGTCATTGATACTCATCTGGAAAGGGGAAAAAAAAAAAGATCCCAAACTGACTTAGCAATGTCAACATTCAAAAAGGAAAATAAAATTTGTAGTGATTATTTAAATGTTTGAATTCAATTGATTGTTTCAGAACAATAGAAATTTGATTTTAATGTACAACAATCAATAGGTGGCAGCAGCTGCTTCTTTTAACTGTGATATCGTCTTTTTCTGCTTGGCCAGAAGTTCTGCTTCCATTCGTTTCTGTTCTTCTTCAGCTGCTTTTCTTTGAATCTCAGCAACTTCCACCAAAAACTGAAAAAAATATTGACCAAAATTGATGAGTGAGAAGACTTGATGAATAATTTTCCTTCAGTTTAAAGTTGAGAATAACTTTCAAGAATAACATTGCTTAAGTTGCGGGTAGTGCTGTTACAATAGATGCTTTTGAAGCATCTTACAGCCCATACCTTTAATACCACCAGTTGTCAATCTTTTATTGTAGTGGCCTGCTCAGTTTTTCAAATGAAAAAGATTGTAAATAAAAATTGTGTTTCAATTTTCCAATTAATATTCTGTAACGAAAGGATAAATAATAAAAGTTACACAAGCCATCTACATATGACTGTTGTGCTATCACAAGAGAAATTTTTAAGTATTTCAAACCTCTGGTTTCCTCGAGTTTTTTCTCCCAATAAAGTCTGTGAAAGCCTTTGATGCATGCATTGTTGCCAGGTCCTGATTCTGCATTAAAAGAATTGTAAACAGGAATTGTTTAATTTGATTAATTCAAGATGAAAACCCCCTCAAGCAAATCAATTAGCCATGGTACTGGAAATGACAAAGTGTTTTTTTGAGAGCAGAGAGAAACATAATTTCCTCTCTCTATGACTTTTTTTTTACCATTGTGAGGAAAATCAAAGTTGTGGAACATGCTTAAAAAGCAAACTCTTATAAAGAACAAATGTTTATGAAGAACAGATTTCTAAGCACCTCTTAGGGAGTAAATGCATAAATCCCCACTGAACCACTGATACAAAAAACTCATTTGGAATGTCCTAGGCAGTTCTTTATATCACTGCTCTAAGGCATCTTATCATTCAAAGTCAAAAGCTGAATGGGTATTGGGGAAATTGCAATTTCACAACTTTCCAAAGGATCTAATAATAGTGATAAAAGATAATGAGCTAATTTTGGAGTCTTATTCGTTGTCAATACCCTTTTAGAATTCAAACTAGCAATAGACTTCATAAACTGTAGGCTTTAAAGATAAATTCATTGGCATTTATGTTTCTTATGTATGATTTGCTAAAGGTATTGATGGCAACTGTTCTGATATTTGAGCACATGTTTAGCCTCTGAGAGAGAGTGCAATTCCAAAATAAAGGAGAAAATAAATGTTTGACTTAAGTTGAAACATTCTTCTACTTCTAACTAAAACATTTTTTGTAACACTATGATGATGAGTGAAATGCGATGAAAATCACTGTATAATATTTCAAATGAATGTACTAACCAGGTCATTACTCTTTTTCTTTGCCTCTGACATTTCTTGGTCTTTGATGTGTTTTGGATCCACCAGCTGTTCATCCCAATCCATTTTTTTCCAAGATCGAGGATTCAAATACCAGGCTCCATACCGAAATTTCACCCAACTTGGTTCATACTCCCCTGAAATTTTCTAGATAGAATTTAAAAAATATTTTTGAAGGAATCGAAGCTTCATTTAAAAGATAAGATTGTTGTATAACCCCAGAATTAATGTCTTACTACACTTTAGAAGGCAAAAAACTAAAAGTAAAGGTAGCATAAAAAAAATTGGTAAAAGATAGCCTGCGAAAATTAATTAAAAAGTTATCTTGGTTTTAATAAAGAGGTAAATTTTGTGTCACTGACATCCTTAGCCACTTTCCAAAACTTAATGAGATGGACAACCTCTCTTTCTTTCTCCTCATCTTGTATTTCTCCTGCGTATTCTCTCTAATTCTAACCTTCTTTTTCTCTTTCAATATATTTCATTGAATATCCATCAATAATGATTCTGTATAAAATCTTACACAGAAGAAATGTTTTCAGTATGTAGAAAACATATCAAGACTACAGCTAATAATTGATTGAGATTCCTTAAAAACTATATAAAAGAAATAGGTACTTTGACTGCTGTGCTTTTCTCCATATTTTTCTGTTTTGCCTGGGTTGGTGAAGGAGTAGGTACAGCTGCAGACATTCTCAACTCCTGTGGAACATTGCTGAGTTCAACAACATGGATGGGTACAGATAGAGCAGGCTTTGTCTCATACCTATAAAGTTGTAGAAACAAAAAATCATGCATAGAAATTCATCCTTAGAAGCTCTCAAGAAATTCACATATGCAATTTGAACTCTTCCGGACAATGCCAGATGGTTTAAAAATTGTTCCATTCTGAGTTGAAGTTCCTTAAATAACAACATAAAAATAGTGCTTTGCTTTGGTTTTAACAAAATTAATGAGAGCTAAAAAAAATAGTTGAATGTTTTTCAGCTAAAGTTGAAACTTGATTAAATCTTCATTGGAATTTTCAAGAAAATTAAAAAATGAAATATATTCCATGATCCTGTACAGAGCTTTAGACTAGAGAGACTAAAGTCTATCAGTTAGCTTGCATGTAGTGTTTTGGTAGGCAACTTTGAACCTACTGTGCAATGGTTGGTCCAACCATCTCTCAGGGTTATTTGGATTAATATGTGTAGGCATAATGATTTAACCAGTGGGCCTATGTCTTTTGACAAATGTTAAAATTTTTTTTATTGTTTTCATGTACTCACCCACTGGCAAATAAACTTGTAATCGTAGACTCCTCTATATTGTTACTTTCTCCACCAAGGTCTGCCACCCATTCACAAAAGTCCTTGAAATTAAAAGTACACAACAATTTGAATAATGACTGCCTTCGTTTTTCTTGCACATGATCCTATAAAACTGTCAACATTAAATCATCAAGCAAACACTTAGGCAAAAATCTTATAGAACTGCCTTTAAAAAAAGGAAACAAACAAAAAAACAAATGAACAACTAAAGAAACTAACAAAAAAATATTAATTCTGTACCTGAGTAACTTTCTTTATGTGCTCTTCCTCTGAAGGGGCGTTGGGTTGACCTTTATCTTTTGACTTCTTAACATCTTTTTTATCTTTAACAACTTCTTTTCTTGGTAACCAACGATAAGGGTTTCTGACAGCAAGACCCTCTGTTACATCTTTTGAGCTGAAGAAAAAGGAAAGAAAAAGAAAAGGATTTGTATTTCAATCTTGAATTTAACTATTTGTTCTGTGTCTTTGTTCTTGAATAAAGTTAAATGCAGAAAAAGTGAATAAATTGCCTCAATAAATGTGATTATGAAATAATGAATGAATTAGTCAATTCATTGATTAAAACTATCCATCCATCCATACTCATTGAGTTTTCATTCATCTTTCCAGTAACAAAATGATTAATTCATTATTTGATTGGTTCATTTGAAAGAATAGAAAAAGAGAAACTTTTTGTTAAAGTCACACCTCATGCAGAGCAAAAACTATTTGAAGACAAAATAGGTGAATAAATCTTATAAAACTTTCCTGAATATAAAGGGTTAAAAAAACATCTCATCCATGTGATGGTACATATCTGAGCAGAGTGTAAAATGTAAGTAACATGTATTCATTGAAATTGCAGAAGTCAATATGACTCGAAGTCATCAAACACTTGATTCAGCAATTTAGGCTTCTTATTCCTTTTATTTTCTTCTTGATTTTGAATGGGTCATCTTGCACTAGACAAAATAAATTCACCTGAGTTCATTTGTAAGATGGGATTTTCTTATTCCGTTGGACAAGTTATACAAGAGTATCATATAAAAATTCTTCAGCATTGTCAATTTCAAACCTCTAAGCATAAATAAAAGACACCACCAACAAGCAGTTCACATGACAAGTAATGCACTTATTTTACATCCTTCATCATATCATTCTAGGTATCTCTCTGAGCTTTCAAAATGCATACTCTCAGCCCATCCTCTTCATTCTATTTTATGTTGCTATGCTTCACATTATGGAGTTCAATAACAAGGTTTGCAAACTATCATGCACTGCTTTTCTACAAAGACAAAGGCAAATGATCCAATATTTCTGTTTCCTTATTTACATCAAAACTAAAATGATAACCCACTTTTTGTTGTTCCAAAAGTTTCCTGGTCAGTCTGCCTGCCTGTTTGTCCTTGAATAGTTCCTTAAACTGTTCAATAACCAACCCTCTCCTCCTGCGGACTTTGACAAAAATCATTTTCCACTGTATGTTAATTTTTTAAAATAAAAAATGAGTTCTTACTTTCGGTCTGATTCTATTGAAGCCTTTGATTCTGATGCTCCTTCAGACCTTGCAGATTTAGAGGAGACTTTGTCACTTTCATCCAATTTACCCAAAACATCAGTCTCATCATCTTGAATGTCATGAATGTTGAATTGAGGATCAAGAAGGTCAACAATATCCTCAAAAAGCTGAAAAAAACCCAAAACAACACCAATAATTTCAGAGCTCTAAGGAATTTGATTGAATTGAAATTTTTAAACATTATCAAGTTCAACTTTAACTCATCACCAGTGCACTGGCTGCGAGAAGGTAAGTGACCTTAATTTGCTGTGTGCTGGCTTGCTGCGAGGTGATCTGTAGGTGCACAGCTGTTCCCAGCGAGGTGGCGGTGGAGTCATATTTACGTTTTGCCATTTTATAGGTTGTTTGATTTGAAGTAGAATTAAAGTGCTGTTTTTAATTCTTTTTACCCAAAAACCAATAATTTTCTTATTGTTGAATAAATGAAGCACCCATTGATACCAATTTTGTAAGGTTCAAGTAGTGTTTTACATTGATTTTGTCTTGTTGAAAACAAATTTGTTAAAAAATTTAAGAATTTTTTTTTTAACCTGTGGGAGGGGGTGGGGAAGGGTGAATGTGCAGTTTAACTATGACGTTTTCATCGGCATCTGTCCTGGGGCCCATGGAGCAGCTGATCCAGGACAGCCAGGCCAGAAATGTTGATAAATCGTGGTGCTGAAGTAATCCATTTTTTGAAAAGAAGAAAGGCGTTCTAAATCACACTCAAACAAAGTAGCTTAGCTGTGCAAACAAGAGCGGTGCCAAGCGCCAAACTCGGTCAAGACGTTCCTTATATACAAAGCCAACAGGTCAACGTGGGTAACCCTACCTAAAGCAAAGATCAAAAGCAGTCAAAAGCTGCTTTAAGAAAAAAAAATAGAATTTATGGAAATATCAATGTTCTCCAGACTAATTTGTTACTGGAAAGGCTTTAGCATCATATTCCTTCATTTTCGATATGATCAAACCAGTATGTTTTGCTTGTAAATCGAAATTTTGACAAAGTTGTCAAAAAAAAAAAATTCTCTCCTCAACGAATATTTGAACCCAACTTGCTTTAAATTTCTTGCCTTGGAAATGCCACTATCACGATACTATTTGGTATCATATGATTTGTCAGACATTCATGATACACGCAGGCATTATGTCAGGTTGGTTGGTACAGAATTTTCCATTGGAAACAAAGCCCATCCCTCCATGCCCCCTAAATCGGCCATGCACTACTCCTGCAGTTAAAGGATGGTTTGGAAATGAAGGTGTGGCATGGGATTGCGCTACTCCCGCAGTTAAAGGATGGCTATTTTTCAACTGTGGAGTGGGGATCTCACTACTCCTGCATTAAAGGGGTCATATAAAGAGAACTAATGAGACAATGCCCATGGTCCTTTGACCTTTGATTCAGAAATTGTACAACTGAAAAGTTGCTAGAATTTTCAACTGACTCTCAACTTATAAATATATATTATTAAAAGAAAAGGAGAAAAAAATGAACACATCATGAAGAGAAATGAGATAAAGAGAGGCAATGGATAAAGTTAAGTGAATTCAAACTTGAAAGACTCAGAACAATTCATGATCTGTTCTAAAAAGCAAAGAATTTAGTCTCACAGATTATAACATATTACCAGTGCCACTTACTTCTGGTGCCACACTCTCTTCTAGGTGGGGGTAGAGGGCTAGGGGATGTTTGAGCAATCCTTGTTCAACTTCATTTATGTAATCTTTGCGCTGCTGCTGTTGAGGTGTGCATTTTGACAGATAGGTCTGATCCCTGGTTAATCTTCTTTGAGCTGCAGCTTGCTTAACATTGTCAATGAAATTGGATTGCCCATTTACATTTGGCCCAGGTCCCTTGTTTGACTGAGAAAAGATATATCATAATATTACAGATTGTTTATTTAATGAACATATACATATAAACAAAAAACCTGAAAAACATATTCTAAAAGTCATCATGAAGATTAAATCAATTTGAAGGCGTGAAAACAAAAATAAAATGTACACTTCAAAGGTTGCAAACATTTTAAGATAACTAAAAGTTAATAACTGCAACTAAATGAAGCAGTCAAATTTGGCTTGAGACTTCAATGTTCATGCACACTATCAGTGCCTATTGGACAGGATATTCCAAAGGTTCGACACAGTTCTAACAATTATTCAAAACGTTCATTGTGATTTATAAAAAAAAAGAAAAACAACCTTAAAAAATAACGGACATTCTAGGCAACTATATTTTTCAAAGTCAAGTTCCAGATAAGTGTTTGACTTACCTTGATAAAATCTCCTCCCTGGACAGCAGGGGGTAAACCATCCCGAAAATCATCCAGCCCATCTTTTAAAAATCTCCAGTTTTGAACATTTTGCTGGTGGATGCACTCATCTGGTTTGAGCTTTTTAATGTATTTTGTTTGAAGACGTTCTTTGTACCTGGAGTGAATCAAATTATACTTGCTAAAGTTGAGATTGATTTTTTACAACACAGTGGCAAACCATAATTAAAAAAAAAAAAAAAAAAAAAAATATGACTGTGTATTTTGAACAAATCTTCAGGAAAAAATTCCCAAGTGGATTGAGCTCTTATATCTATTTCTACCATTTTTTTTTCTTTTTCTTTTTCTTTCTTTTTTTTTTTTTTTTCAAATCTATGAATATAGGTAAGGGGGGAGGGGGGAGTACCGTAAATGATGCAAGTCCACTTTCAGTTACACAGTACCTTCATTTTGAGAGTTGTCATTGGTTTGTGCTGATTATTTCAGATTTATCATAAATCAAAGCATCACAAAAAGAGAGAGTATTTAATTAGGATTTTAGCAGCTTCAGAACCTAGTATGCACAGGTCTCAGAGTGTAGCTTCTTGGGAATATGGCGTTCATCTTCGGCCATGAATTATGTAGGTGGGAGGATGCAGACATCAAGTCTTGTTTCTTAGAGATTTTCAGCTTAGACATTTTTTGAGTTTTCTTAAGAGCAATATTAATCAACGAAGAGTTACTGCTTTTCTTTGGAACATTTAACACTTGCTGTCAACTAAGCTAGGATACAAATAATGAGGTCTTACCAGCCTTGATGCTTGATAGGTTTTTCGGACAAAGTTTTAACTAAAGCTAAGTCATATTTCTTTTCTGCCATAATTTTAAGGACCAAAAACCTTTAACTAAAAGAGAACTCCTCAATACATTGCTCGTGATTTCTATAACATTGAACGTCGACTGTCTCATTTAGCGAGTGGCGGCCATTTGTTTACATGGTATCCACTTCCGGTTTACATATGTAAAATAATTGCTCTTACTGTCCCTGATCTTTTGAAAATCATCCAATGTGTCTGGGGGAAATTGAAAATTTCAATAATTTATCATATTGATCAATGATAAACATTATTTGAAGTAAAAAAAGAAAATGTGTTGTCATAACAACCAACTACAAATTGAGCAAAGTAATGTCCCTTTGAAGAAGTTTTCAATGTTTGCCTTGGATTTCCGTTTCGCCCTGCGCAGTGATCACAACATTCCAAGATTTACAATGGCTTCAAATATGAAGGTAAAGTCCTCAACCACTATAAAGTAATATAACCATTCTTCGCGTATTAAAAATCTTATTTGTTATTAGTGTTTGTATCTCCAGCGCCAGTGGTATATGATTATTTATTTCAGAAGTGTTCTGAACATGGGGCAAAGAATGCAATGATGATATTCATGACCCTTACTTACTCTTGCAGATTTGAAATAAGAGAGAGAGAGAGAGAGAGAGAGAGAGTTGAAAAAAAAAACCCCAATCAAAACCTAATATCTCTCTTTCTATTCGTTGACTAAAGAAAATTGCTTGAGCAGAACTTAGTTTTCTTCTTGTGCAATGTTATGGTGATAGCGAGAAAATATAAAATTTGAGGAAAAGAGGAGATTACAGGGGCTATTAAAAACAGATTTGTAAGATCTTTGGACCACCTCCAGCTTAGAACTCTTTGTGGTCCTTCTTATCCACATAAACTTCTTGTTATATTGTTATCAGAGGCAGATAGGTACAGTGCTTGCCTCCTCACGAAAGATTGGGGGTTGAAGACCATGATTTGTAAAATTTATGTGGTCATTTCTCTGGTTGTCAGCCACTCCTTGGCCTTGTTAGTGTTCAGGTGCAATGATACTAACTCCTTTGTCCAAAGGCGCTAGGGGCAAAGTTTATCTGGCTGGTAGCCACTCACTGCCATTGCAGAGGTAAGACAGATCTGGAAGATTAAAATTGAAAATAGGAGGTTGCTATGTGGGCAAATTTCTAAACTCATTCCTACCACAAAAGGCACGGTAATCTTCAAACCTAAAAACCTTTGATTAAAAAGAAAGGAGATTGCTCTAATAAAGTTTTAAAAGTTCTGTTCAGTTGGAGTTCAATCATTAAAAATAAAAAGGAAATGAATAGTTCACTGAAACTCACTGATAAAAACAAGAACCTGTTAGAGCTCGTAACACAGAGCTCCTAAGACAGGCATACAATTATAATAATTATAACAATTGACCGGTACATTCTGTAAAATTGTTCATTTCCTTTCATGTCGGTAATCTCCTCCATTTGCAACATCATGTGTCGTTCATAGCCATTAAACCCTATCATTGACAATTTTTTGCATGCCAAGTCCCATTATTTTTATACTGATCTTGGAAAAAATGTCTGTTTGTTATTGAAGGAGAGAGAATTTCATTAATTTCAACATGCTACACTAACTTTCAGGGTCCATAGAATTTTTTAACAACGAGTCTCTAAAACTGTTTTGGTATCTTGTGAACGAAGTGAGTATGGGTGAAAGTTGCCTCCTGTCTTCTCGCAGAAAATAATAATAGTGTGTGATTTACATTGGGCCGATATCCATTACAAATGCTCAACAGATCTATTGATCTATTGACAACATTGTACAACCCACAGAAACTAATCATCTATGAAAATGAATTCCAAGAGTTAGAGAAATACCTTCTTTTTATGGCTGATTTCACTAGCATGCCACTATAATGGTAGGCAGTGGAGAAATCTTGGATGTCAAGATTTACTCTTTTTTTTTCTCTAATATCCTTTGCAGCGGATTTTCAGTATCCCTGACAAAGCCCATGGTCAGGGACCTATCACTTATGCTTGGCAGTCAAATCATGGGAACTTCCTTGCCACCACAGGGTATGTTGACAATTTGTTTTCTCTGCATTTGACTCTTTAGTATTAAGCCTCTCCTTTTTATCAGCTCATCTGTTGATTTTCGGGCTCACATTTTCATTGTAAAATACTTTTATAGATTTTCATGTTTTAAGCAGGATTCATATTCAGATGTTTGAGAGAGATTTATCATGCTTTTGAGTTAAACTATTGAAAAAATAATATGTCTTTGAAGAATGAGTGAAATTCCGTTTTATTCCACTGAAATACTCATCTGTTATCTGAATTCTAGGGTTGATGCAAGGGCAAAAATTTTTGATCGCCATGGAGAGCTTAAGGATGATGTTGCCTTGCCAGGGTAAGTTAAAAGAAAGAAGAAGATGTTCTCATATTAAAAGATTGTATCATTTTTGGAATACAAGTCGATGGGTTTACTTTTTTGTAAAAGATATTAAATTATAATTTTGTTTTTTACCTTCAAAACATTCTAAAGATAACTCAAAAGCATCAACAGCCATTGAATAGATACATCTATTGATCAGATGTAGCCAGAAACTCATTTTAAAACTCTTGTCTTGGTAGGAATACACTACACACTGTGAAGCATTGAGTTACAAACATGACCACCATTAAAAAAAGGAATAAAGATTATATATTTAATTGTTCAATGTCAATGTGCTTTTTCTGTTGTCTCACACAGTCGTTGCACTGGCATGGGCTGGAATCAAGATGGTGATGTGCTTGCAATCGTTTGTGAAAGTTCTACTGGCATTTTCCTGTGGGATACCAATTCTATGAACTTCACTCAAGTTGACAGTGGTCTGAAGTAAGATCAATCAGTCTCCTAAAATATGCTTTCAAATCACATTTTCTTTTTGCTTTGTCATTCAGAAAAAAAATAAAAATATTCAGCTTTTGAAAACTATGATGAGTTGTTTTATCTAACATCATGGATTATTATCAGAATTCTGCAGATTACACTTGATTTTTTAATTAATCATTTCATGTCAACACAATTATTTGTAGGCTTTTCATGCTGATCAATTTTGTGGTATTTAAAGTCTGTGAAACGGATTAAATTTTGCTTTGCATAATTATGTCATTATTTTTGCAGAGACACCATGACCTTTCTTTTATGGTCAAAAATTGGATCTCTCCTGGCTGTTGGCACAACTAAAGGAAATCTTCTCATATACAATCATCAAACTTCCAGGTATTTGTTTTGGTTCTCGTGAGTGGTTGATGGGAGCAGTTTTTAAAAATAATAATTATCGTCTAATAAAAAAGCTAAAGATCTAGTGACAAGAACATAATATAAAATTGAAATGTTAATTTCATTAATAAGTGAAAAAAGAGACAGTGTTGCAATTCGCTTCTGTGTTCCTCTCCTAAATATGTAATTGAAAACCTCCAGAAAGTTCAAAACACAGCTGACAGTCTTGTAACGATGTGTAGTACTAGACAACATATTTTACTAGTTCTTAAAAAATTTGCATTGGCTTCCTGTGTGAATAGTCGACTAGAATTCTAAGTTTTGTGTTTTGCCTATCAATGTTTTCATAATTTATCTCCTCAATATATGACAGAACTTTTAAGCCACCATCCACCTCTCAGAATTCTTAGATCTCAACAACAAAACCTTTTACATGTCCTCAGAAGTAGGTCTGCAATAAGTGAAAGGGCCTTTTATATATATGCCCCTGTCTTATGGAATAAATTTGCCCCCTTCAACCAGGGCATTACATTACAACTTTTACCATCTTTAGAAAGCTGCCAAAGAAACATCTATTTTACAAAATCTTTTTGTGACTAGAGATCTCTTTCTATCTGCGTTAAAACCATTTACTTTGTTTGAATGTGTCATTGATTGGTGATTTGTACCTAATATAATAATTCTTTGCTGTACCATGTTAATTTTATGTGAAGCGCCTCTGAGCACTTGGTGGATATAAGGGCTATATAAATTCTTATCATTATAATTTTCTGTACACATATTTTTACCAAAAAAAAATTTAAAGAACTACATGTTTGTTTTTATTCATTCATCATTTATCACCAGAAAAGTCCCAATTATTGGAAAGCATACAAAGAGGATTACTTGTGGTGCATGGAGTCAGGAAAACTTGCTTGCCTTAGGAAGTGATGATCGCAGCATTAGCATCAGCAACGCGGATGGAGACACTTTGAGACAAACACAGCTCAGGGCGGAACCCTCAGATATGGAGTTCTCAGAAATGAAAGGAGATGAGCGAAGTTCCATTGGGGAAAATACTGTAAGTAATTTTAAGTCAGAGAGTAGTTTCAGTTGGAAGTAATAAAGTTGAATAGAAAAAGAAACAGAAAACAAGAAAACTTGTCTTGGCTATCTCAGATGTGTTAGGATAGAGAGAGAAACAAGAAGAAGGAGGATTAGAGAGAGAAACTTGCATAAAATTCACGTTTACCTCTCCTGGTTTATACTAATCTGACATTTCTGTCTTTGCCTGAAAAATTGTAGTGTGCTTGGCAAGTGGCTTGAATTGTCATATGTGTTATATCTTAGTTGTCTGCCAGGGATAAGATATTGTAAAGGATGAAGACGATGGTGATGGCCTTGGATGAGCACTAGACAAATGCTGTACTTGTGACGAGGAAAATAAAACAGAAATTTGGTCATGGCTCAGAAGAACTTAATTATTTTCTCAGCATATGACAGCAGCTGCAGTATTGCCATTTTGGTATAAAAAAAACAATGAGAAAATGTTAAAAAGAAAGTCATCATTTTTCAGCTATGTTTGGAGCTCGTTGAGTGGTGAGGGGATTGCCATTCATGTCTGAAAAGGAAATCATACCAATCTATTTGAGTCTTTTATTCAGTCTTATTATTTGTTCATATAAGTATTGCTCCATAAAGGTGAAACTCAAAATTTGAATTCATCTTCTTAAAATTATATCTCAGAAAATTTTAATTTTTGTAATAAGCTCTTGAATTTTTTATCATTGATTTTTTTCATTTAAGCACTTAAGTTCTTGGACAATCCCCCAGTCTGTTTAGAACTTCAGAATTTCTGTCTTGATTTCTTTCTTTCACAGGTCAGTGTTAATGTTGCCAAGAAGACTTTGTTTCTTTACAATATAAATGACCCTGATAATCCAATTGAGTTGGCCTTCCAGCAGAGATATGGATCCATCATAGCTTACAAATGGTTTGTCTGCTTTACATTTACATACCATTTAAATATTCTTTTCAACAGGTTATTATGAAATATTTGTCAAGCAAATCATTCTCGTACCAAACTTTTTGGGTTTTGTTTAAAGTCAAAGTCATGAATTATCTTAAATCATATCAATCTCAGCAAGTTATGGAGGTATTGTTTTAAGTCAAAATTAAACATTCACCTTAAGTGTAACTTAAGCTGTGGTTTTTGGTTTTTGGTTTTTAGTGAAGAATTTAATTTCTTAACTGAGCCATGGAAACTGGGTAGAAGTGACTGCATGTGTTTAACCAGCCTTCCATCACCCCCTCCCTGCCTCTGAAAATTCTCAGTCAAAATACCTGTTATTTTATTATGACAGAAAACATCAAAGTCTACTGCTTTATAATAATGTTTAGAGCATTTGATTGTGTCTTTTACAGGTTTGGGGATGGTTACATCTTGATTGGTTTCTCTCTTGGTTTCTTTGTTGTCATCTCCACTCACATGAAGGAAATTGGTCAGGTAAGAAAAGAATTTAATGATGTAAATGTTTTAGGCTGTGTTTTGGCACCAGACTCTTACTGTAAGTAACGGATAGAGAGGTGTCAATCAATAGTTTTGCTTTCTGTGTGCTCAAATGGTACTTGATCCCTCTGAAGCTTAAGTAATCACAATTCTATGCTGATGATATAAGTTGCATTTTAAGAAAGTAAAATAGTTTAAAAAAAAATCATTGACTTTTTCAAATTTAAATTACCCACCTATATTAAGAAATGCAGTCAGGCTTAATTATATGAAGCATCCCTCTAGACATGCTAGGTACTTTTGTACATAAAGGGGATTTAAAGATTCTGAGTCTTCCTGGAACATAATGCTGTTGTAGGTGGTGGCCATTTTGTTGGGTTTTTTGTGTTAGAAGATATATTTTTTGTTAAGAGATCATTTTTTTTTCTAGTATAAATCATCTCCCTACTGTTGGTGGTTTTAGCTGTTCTCTATTTTAGATAATAGTATCTTCTTGTTTTCCCCTGATCCCCTCTTTGACTTTTGTTTGTTGTGGTGCCCTAGAATCACCACAATAAACAAATAAGCTGTCTGGAAGAAAATTTATTGACTCTTGCAAATCATTCCATTGCATTATAGAGAGTTGTAAGTGATTGATTTTTTTATCTTTTCTCATTTTTATGTTTTTATACTCTTAGGATATACTCCTACTGTCTTTTACATTTGTTCCATGGTTTTGTTTGATTTCATCAAAAGTATTTGCACTCTTTGCAGCTCAACTTCTTATGGCTGAATGATTTTATTGATGTCTTTGTTTTGTTTCTTTCTTCAAGGAACTCTTTCAAGCAAGAAATCACAAAAACAATTTGACCAGCATAGCTATTTCAACTTCATTAGGGAAAGCTGCTTCCTGTGGGGATAATAGGTGATTATGAGGATGAAGAAAAGACAATCCAATGATAAATAAAATTAATTTCTCGTTGCCTTTGAATGTTAGTATGAAAAGCAAATGAAATAAACGTGTATGTGTACAGCTATTTCATTTTGCTCTTTTGAGACTGTAAAATGGCCCTGGGTGAAAATTTTACATCCTTGAAAAAAGTGCATGCATTTATTATGCTTTTTGTCATTTGTCTCCCTTTTTGATATGAAGCCGATGCCATGATTCCAAGTCCATTCACCAATTACCCAACTAAAACAAAGATAAATGAGAGCTGCATAGTGTAAATATATTGAAGTTTGTCTTTTTAAATAAGTGTGTGTATGAAGCATAAAGAGTGTAAAATATTTTCCTTCTTATCTTAGCATCAAGATCCACGACTTGGCAGAGTTGAAGGAGATGTATGCGATCATAACCATGGAAGAAGAACGCAGCCTTGATCGAATCTCTTGGAGCGATGATGGCCAGTTGTTGGCTGTGTCAACTCCTCGTGGTAGCCTACACGTGTACTTAGCCCGCTTACCGATGCTTGCCTCTATCAACCAGACTCGTATTGCACACCTGACCTCTTTGCTGGAGGTCACCATTGAAGATAACATTACACAGGTTTGTCATTTCTGTCTGCAGGTTTGGTTGAGAGTATCCCATGTGGGGTGCAGTTCCTGTTCTTGTGTTTTATATTGCCGAGCACCAAGGGATACTGTTACATTTGGCAGCATATTTTATGTTCAGTTATTAATCATGGGATGATTTATATGATTACACTAAAACTTTAGTCTAAATTAGTTTGCTCTTTTATTTTCAAACTAAGCCTTAGATAAAGAGGATATTACAATGGTTGTTTTTTTTTGTCTTATTTTAGGATGACCCTATCACAATCCAGGTGGAGATAGAGCCATCTTTTGTCGGCATTGGTCCTTACCATGTCGCTGTGGGCATGAACAACAGAGCCTGGTTTTATCTTCTTGGTGATTATGGTAAAATTTCAACCATTTTTTTTTTTTTTTTTTTAAATTTCAGTTTGCTGTTTACATTTTCAAGAAGTTACAATGAATTCATACAATTCAACAATTGTAAAGAGGATTAAGATTTTGCTTTGTGTCATTCTTAAAAATAAAATTTCATTGCCTATGACTGATCATATTTGACGTTTTGACCAGTTTACAACATACCATGAGGGTCATTTGAAGCCCATACAAATGATAGATTTCATGATTGTGACCTACAATATTTCCTTTTACAGGTCCAGAAAAGTTGAAAGAAAGCCGGGATTACCTGGGCACTGTGCAGAGTATTTTCCTAAATTCTGACTATGCAGCTGTCAGTTTTGAGGGCAAGATTCAGCTTCACATGGTAATTATAGTTCACTTAAAAAAAATTTAGTTACTCAGTCAATTTTCTTCAAAAACTACTTTTGATATTATTTTGGCCACTGCTCTGTAATGAAAAGAGAATGAACTTGGTTGAATTTTTCACAGGTTTATATTCACAAATATTATAAAATAAT
This sequence comes from Melibe viridis, assembly GCA_039654465.1. Taxonomy (NCBI): domain Eukaryota; kingdom Metazoa; phylum Mollusca; class Gastropoda; order Nudibranchia; family Dendronotidae; genus Melibe; species Melibe viridis. Next base: position 995 of record JBCIKM010292097.1, on the reverse strand, counting down.
AAAAATTATAATAATAATAATTATTATTATTATAATAATAATTATTATTATTATAATTATTAATAATATTATTATTATTATTATTAATATTAATGTTATCTTTTCCCACTTATTTTATGTTTAATATTTTCTTTGCAGATTGATACTGAGAGCTTTAACTTGAATAAAGTATTCATATTTAATGCCAACCAGGTGGCTCATTTGATAGTTCATTGAAATAAAACAACACTATTCAATGCATTGGATTGAATCTGTTACTTTATTGAGGTAGTCAAAATGTTTTCCTCTGAAAGAAAAAGAGGGCTTCATTTTTGAGGGCTTGAAATTTATTTCTGAGAGATTTTAAGTCACCAAAATTAAGTCTGTTTACCCAGTATTATATGAGTTAAATGAAAATATTAAATTTGAAACCAGTGAAATCTTACAACTATGTTACATGATATTCTATTACAACATGGATGTGGTAAACTTTCATTTCCGCTGAGAAAAACAAATGTCTATGTTTGAGGGCTTAAAATTATGTATATACCTGAGGGATAAAGTGACCACAATTATTTTGTTTACCCTGTATAATATTATGCTTGTAATGAAAAGATGGAATCTGAAACCATTGAAATCTTTTGGCCACAGATTGAAGGTGAAGCAGCAGGCACGACAGATGAACGTGAGTCAAGGCTCTTCCCAGACCAGGACCAGAAAAGTTGCTCCATCACCTCCCATTCCCTGACTCCAGATTTCCTTATTTACGGAACTTCTGTGAGTGGAGATACTATACTTGTTTAATAATAACAGTAATGATTGTTTTAATCTCTCGTTTCCTCAAAACTGTTACAATTATTAATAAAATATAGTAGTATGATAATAATAATATGCAATGTATAGAGTAAGTGTGTAGTAGTATAGTAAGATATGATAAGCAGTATAGTAAGATATGTGTACCGCCACGAATATGTGATAGATTGTAAAGTCGTGCAATGCCAGACAAGTTGAAGTAA
>JBCIKM010291986.1:0-11744 GCA_039654465.1 Melibe viridis | reverse complement strand
TGTTTATTGTGGATGGGGTTGTTTGTTTGTTTTTGTACGACAGTGCTCTAGGTGTGTTACAAAGCGATTTTCTTAAACTACTCACGCCATAAAGACTATCGTCATTTGTCATTTGTGGTTGTTTTCGAGGTTGAGACATTTTGCTGAAAACACTTTCCCGGTGTTTTTTAAAAGTAGGGACGCTGAAAGCTATTTTTTCAGATTGACTACCCACGCCGAAAAACAAAAACAACTACATTCTTTTAGACGCCAGATTTACAACCTATGCCAAAAAAAACCCCAAAACAACAAAGAAAAAAAAACAAACAACAACAACAACAAAACATTATTGTTTTTCTGCGGTTGTTATCGTGGTTGAGACATTACAATTCTCAAAACAACTCAGTTTTTTGTTTTGTTTTGTTGTTTTTGTTGGGTTGTTCGTTTTGTTTTGCTTTTTAAAAAAGTGACGGGTTCTGAGAACGATATTACGATATATTATCCCTGGAACATTAGTTTATTTTGAGTGATAATGGATAGGTAAAGCGTTTCTACAATGCTTGAAGAGCAATTTTTTTGTTGAGAATAGTGCTATTGATATAATCAGTAGTAGTGATTTTGATGTAAAGGCCTGTGCAAAAATAAAAGAGGCAGCGGTTTTTTTGTTTGTTTTTGTTTTTGTTTTTTGGGGTTTTTTTTTTTGCGTGGTGGTAGTGTCTAAGGCGTGAGAAGCCGAAAAGTGGGGTTTGCGTGATTATATCAGTATCAATATCAGATTCATTGCTTAAATTCAGATCCGGTGGTAAGGGTTTTCAATTGGGATAGTGTATTTAGCATACTTGAATAGTCATTTTTGTTTGAGAAAAGTGTTCTTGGCGTGACGATCGGTGCTATAAACACTACCAATAGCCCGATCGGCATCGATGGTGATGTTTTTTCTTTTGCAAAGAGTGATTTTAGCTCGAGGGTTGTGCCATTGACGTAGCTGGAAGTATTGTTTTTTACGTGAAGGGCTGTGCCATAAACACTACCGATAGTGCTTTTAGCGTTGCCAAAATGCTTACGGTTGTGTTTGTGGCACCGAGTGGTTTTCGCTGATTACACCGGCAGAAACAGTGTACAACTCCATCATTGTTTACATTTTTTTACCAGCCAGCAACAATAGCGTCTATGATCACATGACTCCTCGCATAGAGTCTATTCACATTTCTATTTCTAGATCACTATAAGTGCTCTGTCAATGGGCCATGCGCTTGACTCCCCAAAGCAGGACCGCCAAGACATAAAAGTTAACACTAGTGTCAACTAGTTTGTCTTGGGATCATTGAGACGTAACAGTCTTTGGTGAGATTTCCTGAATTTTCATCTTTTCTTGAGTGATAAGTGTTGTTGTCACATGACTAGTTTTAAATAGACACAGCATCATGTGATAATCCAAACGCCGCCGGCTGATGTCACACGAGTCGTTCCTGATATTTTCATAGTTGTCTTGATCCCAACCGGAGATTTCTGTGCAACCAACTCGACTTGTTTTGTCTGATCTTTGTGGTTTGAAAAGAAAAAAAACAACAACTGGAAAAACAGTGAGTCTTTTATTCTTCGTTCGATGTTAAGCATAAGCAGAAAAGTAAGGCGAGGGCTCGGTAGATTTAGGTTGCAAGTGAGCTGTGATCTGCATCATGAAGAAAGTGGTTTGTTCAGGGAATCATTTTAGACTGGGCAACCCCGATTCAGGAATTAAAAAAAAAAAATGTCCATCTAAAACTACCATGTACATTAACAACTGTAGCAAATCATCATCATCTTCTTCTTCATCATCATCATCATCATCATCACCATCATCATCATATTCTTCTTCTTCTTCTTCTCCGTCTTATTATTATTATTTTTATTATTATTATTATTATTATTATTATTATTAGCAAAATTTGATAAAAATTAACTTTGACAGAAATCCCAAAAGTACCATTCTAAGGCAGAAGTGTTCTGCTTAAATCCATTGTTGACTTACATAAATCTTTTCACATGTAGCTAATAACTGATGCAAGAAATGCCATGTTTTGATGATGTTTCTCCAATGTGGGATCATTCTCTTCAAAATGGTGTACCCACTTAACTTATAAGAAATTTGTTAACTGCATATGTGCTTCCTCTAAAAATAGACAGTGAACTGAAAGACATACATTAGAAGCCCTCTCTCTAATAGAAGCCACCATTTTCTCCAGTGTGACCTTCAAACAAGTCAGTCCACATCGATTTTCTCCCAAATCAAACTGAAAGAAGAACACTACAGACAAAAGAAATAATACACAAAAGACCTCTTTGCACATCTTTTGTTACATTTTGTAGCTCTTGATATCTGGTTAATGTTAGTTGCTTTTCAGTCTGAAAAGGAAGTGTGTTTACAATTAAAGGAATTTGTGACTGAAATACTGGCTAACATAGACAGAAGTGGTTGAAACTTGTACTGTTTGTTTTGTTATCCATGTCCCTTCATACTCCCTTTGCAGTGTGTGTTTCGGGACCCAGCTCCAAGGAGCTGAGAAGAACTCTGGATCACAAGAAATGAAGACAGGCAGAGGATCGGTCCACTGTGCCTAATTTTGCATGGCATAATGAGAAATACAAGGGTATTACTCGATCTTAAGCCAAACAGTAGTTGCTGTTGCCTTGGTGGGATCTGTTCATTGATAAGGGCTAATGAACCAATTTACCACTAAATTGACTCATTGATTGAAATTTAGATAAAAAAAAAAAAATTGGCAGATTTACTGTAATAAAAGATTAAAGAAAACTCTTTTAAGATTCAACAGGAAGGTTTTGATGTAAGAACCGACCGACTGGTTCATCAAAACACTGAATTATCGCCATTGCAGTGATGACAGATATAATCTTCATGAAAATAAGGCGAGTACTTTTCTCAATTGCAATTACTCAGTACCTGCTATTGAAAATAATAGGAGAAAAAGAATACAATTCACTTGAGTAAAAAACTTGAGGCTTACATCTGGACAGAAAAAAGATTCAGCTTAGAATGTTCTAATGCAATTAAATTTGTTATTTTGTTTTTTAAACTTTTCATTTTTCAGATTGCTCTGGTCGAGATGGAGCAGCTTTATATTTCTAGGTGTCTGATTGTTGCAGTCACTATTGTATCCTCAGTATTTCATTCTTATGCAGTTGGAGAAGATGTATCTATTTTCAGGCCATGCTCTAATCTTTGTAGGTAAGTTAAAATGCTATCATTTTATCTCTGTTTGTGATTGAATATTTGAAAGTATGCCTGCAATTTGGTGTAAAACTTTACAAATACGTGAAAAATGATATGTTGAAAACTCTTCTCTCACCAACCTGAAGTTTAAAATAGGGTCTGCAAGAATGCAGAGCCAAAGAAATAAGGAAAATTTCAATTTAAAATTTGAAGTTTCTCACTGGGCTCTAGCCTTTTTACTTTAAGCTGAACAAAAACATTTTGATGGAGCAAAGTGACATGATTTTAGAGGCATTTTTTTTTTCATTCTGTCCTAAAGAAGTTTAAGAAGAATTCAAAGGAAGACTAACTTATTTCTTTGTTTATTTCAATCACTTAGGTTCACTCTAACTGAAAGCACTCCAGTTGGCTTAAAATATCCTGCTGGTTCCCCCCAACATATTTCCACTTATGATGCCCACAAACATTTGATGAGCCTAGCCACATCGTCTGTTCATATCACCTCTTTTTATTGGACTCTAAGAGGAAACGATATTTCATATCATGATGAAAGCTCTTATCAGGTTAAAAAAAAAAGAAAAGAAAAACTAACATTGTTTATATAAGCTTTTCTTTGAAATACAATTTTAAATATGTCTTATTATGAAAATATCGGACTTCAATTGTAGAGTGGTATTTTCATCATGTACGAATATATTTATTTTCTTATGTTCTGACTTCAAGTTGCAGATGTATTTATTTAGAATTTTAGATGTGTGTTGAGTTTTCTGTCTTTGAATCTTCAATAATTAGCCATTTTGTGGAAAGTGTTTTTAATTATTTTAAAACCAGCCTTGAGGCAAATAGGTGTTATTCCAAATTATATTTCAGTGTGGAATTCTTTACTTATGAATGATTTTTAGATAACCTTTAGAAGGAAAACACTAACTAGAAATTTTCCTCAAAGTTGTTTAAATAGTTTTAAAATACCTTGACCATAGTAGTACGAACGACTTAATTATTTATCCTTTGAGTCTGAAATAAAACAGAAGCGGTTCAGCTATTCTTTTGATTGGGAAATTTTTATGAAGTTCTCTCCACTTCTGTTTAATAGCATTGAAAAGTTTTTCAAATCATCTTTCCTTTATTTTCTTACAGACTATCAAGAAGAATGTAAAAGAACAGACAGATCAGATAAATACTAAGTTGCTGTTTTAATTTTTTTCCTCAGGGAGAGGACATTTTAGAAAATCTACGAAAACTGGCAAAAGAAAAGTCTATTGATTTAAAAATAGTGCAGAATGTAACAAATGGTGATACTGATATACTTTCAAAAGGTATGTTGCTTTGAAACATCCATAAGGTTTCTTTACTTGAGGCTTTCCTCTTATTGCTCCTCTTTTCACTCCACTTGTTTTTCATTAAATAAAAGTGTTGCTTTAGAAGATTATTTAAATCATACTCATACATGGTGTTTTTTTATTATGTTCCGATTTATAATTGGTATAACGAAAAAACCAAGAAAGATAGCGGAAAAATTCTTTTTGCAAGGCAACAGGAATTTCTTTGCATTTTTTTTGGCGTAAATAACATCTTTCTAAAGACATTAATGACATAATGACAGTTTTGCTGCACTATGCTCTTTTTGGATCATGATGCACAAATGAAGAAAATAATGCCCATAATTAACATGAATAGGCTTATGATAAGATAGCTTTTAACAATTGAATTTGAATCAATATGACATTAATGGCAATGGTAGCTCAAATAAAAACTAATTCAGAGCTCAACGTGGGCATCTCTGTTTTCCACCAGCATTTGCAGTCGTGATCCCAGTACTTGCCATTAGTTTGTTGTTTTTTAGCATGATTTGCGCTGTCCTGACGCAAAAGGGTCCACGTTTCAAGTCTTTTATGTGGAGTGACAAAACAGTATCTCTGATGCACCGTCATAAAAAATAAAAATAAAAACAAACGTCCAGAAGGGTTATTTTAGGTGAGATTGGGGTGCCAGGTGATGGTTTTCTTACTTGTTTTCTACGCTATTGACGTAAGCCGACTTGACCAGGCTCTTGTGCCAGGTCCGAATGGTTTTCACCCCTTGGAGGTTTCACATGCTTACAGTACTCTATTTTCTAAGCTCTCTGGTCTAAAGTAATCAACCTCAAGTCGTAAAACCAAATTGCTGCATCGACTTATTCAACGGTATCAGCCATCTCACTTTGGCTTCACGCATTTATTTAGATGGTCCGCCATTTTTTTATTGTGGTTCAAAAAGTGACGTCATAGCAAATGAATCAATGTACACTGTTCAAACTGGTATGACACAAAATACTTGAGCCTTTGCAGAAAACTGGAGCTTTTTATCATTTTTTTTTTTTTTTAGATATTCGAATTATAAATCAGAGCATAATAAAAAAAACAAAAAAACACCCTGTTTATCTTTGAATTTGAAAATAAGACATCTACTAATCCCCGTTTTAAACCTTTGTCAAGTTTGCATATTTGTTTCCTTGTCCAAAATTCAATAAAAAAATATTTTTTGAATGTGTTTGCTTTTTAACATTTTGCATTTTCATTTGAAGTACATTACATTGCTTGTAATGTAGCTTTTTAGATGTATTTGAACCAAACAAATACATTTTGATCTTGTACTTTTTTCATCTCAGATGGAGCAGAAGTGAGGACGATTAATTTTGAAAGACTTCTGCATGCAGGGGTCCTGCACACCAAAATGTGGATTGTTGATGACACGCATATGTATGTTGGGAGTGCAAACTTTGATTGGCGCTCCTATACCCAGGTAAGATCCAAAGGAGTCCTCCCTGGTATGTTGATTCCAGCACAGATGCGGTATATTGACATTGAGATAGTTGTCCTTATAGGCGAAACTTAAATAAAAAAGGACAATAGTTTCATCAAATTAAAATTGAGTGCCTTGAATGTTTGGCCGTTGCATATTTTGTATAGTAGTAAATAGCTTGTAGGGTTGGATTTGAAATATCACACAACATGAGGTCTATCTCTTTTACACTTCTGACTAATTAAAGTCAGTCCATAAAAACAGTACTATCTACTTCAAATTGAGTGTGTAAAAACTTGAATGGCATTCTACGCTATTATTAAATATTAAATTTTTTTATCCATTTCAACTTTTTCAGATATTTGAATATTTGATTGATGATTATCAAAAGCATGATTAATTTCAGCAGTCATACTGACCCAAAATATCTGTTTTTAGATAACGATTGATGCAAACAGATATTTTCATGCTTTTCTCTAAAACTTTACAATGTATTGTGCAAAAATAGTTTTAGTCGAGGCATAGTCAATTTCAATTGAACAGATTACGTTGTTACAAAGTTATGTCTTCCAAGTGTATGAAGGTTCCGTTGTTTTTCTGTTTTTTTGTGTTTTTTGGGTTTTTTTTGTCTTACCCAATATGTCTTTTCTAATTCCTTTTTAGGTGAAAGAGCTTGGAGTTCTGATTGAAAACTGCAAGTGCTTGGTTTCAGATGTTGCAAAAATTTTTGAGGTGTGTATTAACTAACAGTTCAAATGTGAACATTTTCTTCAAGAGCTTAACCGTTCATTAGATTTTTATGGGCACCATACACATATCTAAGACTTTTGTCACAGTGAGAGGAAGATTAATTCATTAAAGATTTTCAACTTTGCACTTGGAGGAAAATGAATATGCAAGACCATCTTATGCTTTTGTCACCTGCAGTTACAATGTCATGCCAACTGTTTCAGGTTTACTGGTACCTGGGACTACCAAATGCAACCATTCCCAAGTCATGGCCTGAGGTGTTGAACACAGACATAAACGTGAATAATCCATCTCCAGTCTCATACAACGAAACAAGGGGTCTTGTGTATTTTTCTGTAAGTAATCTCGAAGTTAGAGGATATTTAAACATATGATATATGGAGAAGTATATAATGGAAACCTTTACCAAAGGATGAATAAGTCTTAGATGTATTCTTGTTGTGCTGTTCTTTCATACATTTTATTCCTTCAGAAATTTTGATTGCCATCTTTTGTAAACTCTGTTGTGTTGGTAATGGTGAGTCATAAATTTGTTCCCCAGTGATCTTAAAGTATTGCAATGAAATACAGGGTGATTCAAAAGTCCTGTCGGTGTTTGGAATTGAAGTTTTCAATAGATGAATGGAGATAAAAAATATTTTTTGTGAGTTATAATTTTATTTGCCACTGTAAACAACCATAGCTAACCTTGTTAATGCTTTGAAAGACTGTCATTTCTGTACACCGTAGTTTTGGGTCGATGATGCAACTTTCCCATACAAAATGAAGCATCGCATTGGGTCATGGACTATTAGAGTTTTGATTCTTTTCTTTAAGTTTAAGTTGTTCGATGATGGTTGCATTAGTGGCCATCTACCTACATTGTTTGACTTAAGAGACTATTTGGGACTGACTCCCGGTCTCTCGTCACACCTGGATCCCATGTGTGTCTACCCAGTCTTTGTATTTTTGTTTTTTTGTTATCCATATCCCTTCATACCACCTTAGCATTGTCAGGACCCTGGGGAAACTTCTGGATCACAAGAAATGAAGACAGACAGAGGATCAGTCCACCATGCCTAGTCTTTGTATGACTTGGTGAAATTATGAATCATTTCATATCCGCCCTCTCGCCTTCCTACCTCACACCTTAAGACTAAGTGGTCTGATGTCCGGACTTCCTTATGGTATTGGTTGCTGGTAGTCTTTCACAGGTCCCCAAAACAAATAACAGTCAGATGGGTTCAAGTCTGGTGATCTTGAACTGAAGGTCATGCATACCACTGCGACTGCGACCAATTCATCGTTTCAAAAGTCAATTGCGGGCATTTGGTGGGTGTCCCTTGTGGGCACTTTTACTTCTATTTCTTATCTTTTACACTGAAGCTCATCTTAATTTTTCCCATTTTCTATGATGTCTGTCCTACCAGCCACTGATGTTGGCATTGCTAAATGACATAGAGAAAAGAATTCAAATTGCAGCATAGTCTGTGACTAATAAATGTTACATCGCTTATGGGAAATTTTGCGACATCAACCCAAAACTACAGTTGACAGAAATGGCAGTTTTCAGAGCATTAATAAGGTTAGACATGGTTAATTATGGTATCAAATAAAATTCCAAAGTTTGATGTTTAACTAAAAGAAATCTGTTTGTTTTTATCTCTATTCATCTTTTCAGACATAACCATATTAATTGTCCAATAAGAGAACTTACTCTTGTCACTCTATTTTTATGGATACTGAATGGTTTTGATCCAAAGTTCTTGCTTAAATTTACAATTCTGAAAATAATGTCAGCTGTAAAGGATGTACGAGTAAGCTGAATGGAATTATAAAACAATCCGTATGTTGCTGTTTTTGTGTTAATTTCTGTTATTTCATTGATTCTGCTTTTGATTCATATTCTGTTGCCTATTTTCTTCAACACCACCGTGAGCACTGCTGACTTGATTCAGGTTTTGGCCCTTGTGCACATGGGGAAGAGTGGGCGTTGCATTTTCTGTTATTTTGACTGATGTTGATTGACATCCCCGTAGTTCCCCTGTCATAGAAACTTCACGAAAAGGATCAATTTTCACTCTTCTGCCTTCTGTTTTTTTATATGTTTTTATTTTTGTTTCTTCTCCCCAGAGCTCACCACCTCCATTTTGCCCCAAGGGCCGGACAAATGATATTGATGCCATTTTAAATGTCATAAACACTGCCAAGGAGTTTGTTTATATTTCTGTTATGGATTATATCCCTGCATTTCTTTACACTGCGCAAAAACGGTAAGAACATAATAAAAAGTTACTGTAATTTGATATAGAGTTTGATAAACAGTAAAAGTGTCCTCCAATTTGAAGACTTAAACTTTGTAACCGTTCATTTACTTCATTTAATAATACTGGCACTGGAATCATTTTTGCACAATATTTGGAAAAGGTCTAAAAAATGTTGGGGTTGTTTTTGCCCTCTGCTCTGCCAAAGAGTTCTGAAGTCAAATATTATGAATACTTTTCATAATGTGGGCATGTATTTACTTTGGTAACATCATTAAGTTAAATTTAGAGTTTACATATTTATATAGTTACAATGTATCCAATAAAATGGTGTAATCTTTGCTTTTTTTCCTTCTGCAAAAAAACATTTTGTGTTCGTACATTATTTTATTTCCCTTTTTTGGGGGGGGGGAAAATTATACGGACATCAAGGTTTTATTACGAAAAAGTATCACATGCCAGTTACTTTCTAGCCATTAAAAAAATTGCCCAACATGTTCAATGAACAGGTGGTTACTTTCATCCTGACCATTCCATGTCAACAGATTTTGGCCTGTGATTGATGATGCCTTACGCAAAGTTGCTTATGACAAAAAGATTAAAGTGTATCTGATGGCATCCAAGTGGAAACACTCCAACTCTGATATGTTTGGTTTCCTCAAGTCTCTGGACTCTCTTGATTACATGCAATATGGCAAAGTTGATCTTCAAGTGGTAAGAAGAATAAATTTAACCTTTTTTTAAAAAAAAACAAAAAACCAACAAATATTCAAAGTTTTAACTTTCTATTTAACTTACTCAGTTCTTTGACTAACACACATCTCCTCTACCCTCCAAGTCTGAGAAAAATGTCAGAAAGATTTCATTCCCTAGAAAATCAAATCTTGTATATATGCTTATACCACAGTGGAAGGTCTTAACATAGCAGCAGGGAAAGGGCTAAAGTCTGAAACATACCTATATGATTAACATTAACATCCAAGACTGAGTGAAAAGAATGATTTGTTATTGAAAAATTCTCTGTGATTAAACTTTTGTCATATGCCTCTAACCTGTTGAAATAAGTTTTTGAAAGTGGAAAGAATTCTAGAGACTTAAATGTTGCATTGTTTCTTCTTTTTCAAAGGACAGCTTGCCTTTAACTTAGTTGACAATAAAGATATTCTTATTATCACAGTTGATATTAATATTATTGTTATTATTATTAATATTATTATTATTATTATTAATATTATTATTATTATTATTATTAATATTATTATTATTATTATTATTATTATTATTATTATTATTATTATTATTTTATCATTCCTAGTAAAGTTCCCCACTCTAATAATAGTTAGAAACACAAAGCTTATCTCAGTTAAGTCTTTCCTAAAAAGCAATTGATGGAATAGAAAATAGATCAGGCAGCGTGTAGGTGTAAAAAAAAATCATTCATTATTTGAAGCCTTTCAATGCCAGCCTGCCACATGTGCCCACTCACAAGTGCCTCATGTTGGTTTTCATGGTCAGTGGGTGGAGTCAGAATTTTTTTGAATCAATGACCTGTTGGTGATTTTATGGATTAGTCCATTAGGAAACAAAACCAGGTAGGGATGGTTTGGATGAGTCCACTTTTACTTTTAGAATTTTTGAGGAAATAAGTTGATAACAGAGTTAAAAATGTGCCTATTCGCTGATGAATCAAATTTTCTATATATTCAAATCTCAACCTGGGATTTTCCTGATGCCTATGAAAAGGAGAAGGTTTTAAAAGTTAAACTTGTTATATCATACCTCAGAAAACCTGTAAAAGGTGGGTTTTTTTAATGCATGAAAAATGCTTTGTTTTTGCAGAAACTTTTCACTGTTCCATCCTACACTCCTAGTCAAGAGCACATACCATTTGCCAGAGTGTGTCATGATAAATACATGGTCACAGATCAACATGCCTACATTGGTAAGGTCTTCTGTAAACTTTGTTTTTATAATTTATAATGGATAAAGGGGTTTTGATAGTAAGGTATTTTATGGGCTTTGAAATTTTCAATGCTTGAATTGCTTGGGTTTTGGGGGTTTTTTTCAAACAAAATAAAATGATTAGAAAATAATCAAAACATGTAAATAATGCTGATGTGGGGTCCAAACAATTATGATGTGAAGAAATTAACCACATGTCATCATTGGAATGTGCAATAAATTATTTGCTTTTCAGTATTAAATATTTTTTTAAGACCTGCCAACCATACGAATTAGTATCACACAGATTTTGAGATTTTTTTTCTCGAGATACTGATCTACTGATTTCATGGACGGCTATGTGCAGATATTAGATATTTTATTTTGTATAATTTTTGTTGTTGGTCAGAGCATTCAATGAAGGTGGAAATGATGATGTAAGAGATTGTTTATTTCATCTCTCCTTTGTGCATCACAGGAACGTCAAATTGGAGTGCAGATTATTTTGTAAGCACCGGAGGTGTTGGTTTCATTTTAAACCAGCCCAAACAGGCTAACAGCATGGCCAATGGAGATCTTCGTCAGCAGCTGGAGGAAGCCTTCCTGAGGGACTGGAACTCCAGCTATGCTAAGGCAGTATAAATCCAAACTCATGTCCAAGCATCGGCCTTTACGTTAATCAACCTGTTCCAGCAAAACTCTCTCTCGTGTTTCCAAATAATGAGTCATTCCACATGCAAAAGGATTTTTATACTAACATAACATAACATAACATAAGAAGTTAAGGGCGAGGTAGAACTTAGTCTTTAATTGCCCTGTGGTAATTACTAAATGAGAAA
>JBCIKM010291876.1:0-11745 GCA_039654465.1 Melibe viridis | reverse complement strand
TGGGTATGCCTAAGTAATGATGTAGAGAAAAACGACTTTGAAGAATTTTTTTTCTCAAAATGCCTGTAAAGGGAAGACCTGTAGGTAAGATATTAGTACCTAATCAGTTTTAAATCAAATAAATCAAAAGAAATCACCTTCTCCCACTTGACACCAAATGTGAGTAAATCAGGTTCTACATTTTTGTTCACTTTTTTTATCTTCTTATCTTTATTGATATTACTTAAAAAGTCAATGATACCAATACTTACAACTTATTTGCAACAAAGCTGACAAGCTTACTTGTTATTCATTTTAATGCACCTGAGTGTTTGGAATGGGTTAAGATTTTTGTGTTGCAGTAAAGTTCAGTCAGTTTTTATAAATGGTCATTTACAGGTCTGATTTAAAAAGAAGAAATAAGAGTTCTCCCCTTGTTTATTGAAAACAGATTATTCAATTTCCTCAAGCCTTGTCTGTATTTTGTTTTTTGAAAGAAAAAAAATAGGATTTTGAGGGTTTTCTTGGCATTGATCTTATGAATAAGTTTCCCTTAATCCTGTGTTCAACTTAAATTTTGTACAGACTTGGCTTGTAAAGTGTCATGTGACTAAGACCAATCAATTTAGCAATGATTTCAATGATGCTGTAGAATCCTCATAGGAATTTCAAAAATCACTTACCAACCTTTAGCCTCCTATCCTTTGGATTCCATCATGTGTCTATTGTTATTTTTTTCTTCTTATATTCCGAATAAATAAATTGTTTTTGTGACAAAAAGTGATGTCTTCTGACTTGATCTTATGGCTTGTAACATGCACCAATTGAAAAGGTACCTATAGGCCAAATTGGTTAAAAACGAAAGAATGCTGAAAGAAAGCATGACAGTAGTTTTTGTCCAGCCTCAAAACAATATGATTGATGAGACATTCATTCAGGAAACACAGCAGGCAACCCATAAAAAAGAGACGCTCCAAATCTGGAATAAAATCATAACCAATGCGCATATTACAATGACACTTTGGCCCCAGGCCTTTTACACCCAGTTGTCTCATAGCTGGGTTGTGAAGCCAAAGGGGCGACATAAAACTTCATTGGTGTCACAGCAAGAACAAAACTCCCATAGTTTTGTTCATGAATCAACCGATGAAGACATTTACCCTGCCACTTTCCTTAGTGGGTCTACTTCTGTCTCTTGTCTTTCAGCTGGAGCTATCGTCTTGCTTTTCCTAGCACTCTATAGAGTGCTCTCTTTTACAAACACACATACACTGCTATTTTGTATTCTGTTAGATATTCTTGGCTCTGCCTGTTGTGCTTTTGTCTGTGGGTCTGTCTTTTGTTTGAGGGAGATGATTTTTTTTTCCATGTAAAATCATCTCTTTGTCACTTATCTGTGGAGAGATATTTTTTCCCCTGTAAATCATCACTCTGTGAAAATGTCTCTGGTAGGGTCAAGATTTATCTGCTCTTTTAACTAATCTATCATCTTACTTTCCTCCTGGGCGCCTCTATGACCCTTGAGTCGTGGTGCCCTAAAACCACCAACAAACAAACAAACAATGAAACTTAACAGAAAGTGGGACCAGCCAACTGCATTTTGTATGAAAAAAAAATTAATTTATTTTGTTGGAAATGTGTGAAGTTATGGCAGTTACCTAAATTTTCTTTTTTGCGGAGCATGCTAAAAAATCATGTTCAAAATGCGTGATAACATTTTGAAATTAATTGCAATCAATAGCTCTGATGTAAGAAAAAATTGTTTCATTCATTTCAGGAAAGTTTGCCTAATGAGGTGTGGCAAAGGACTTTTCAAAGTGTTTCAGAACTGAAAGAAAAAATTTTCACTGACATCATAACGATTCCTAGGGAGAAGTTTCAGAATGCATCTCACATTTTGGGTGCCATTTTTCATGTGTTACGAATGGACGATATTAGAATAAGTTTCATAAATCTGTACACTGCCAACCAATAGAATTGAATTTTCAAGACACTACATGATGTGGTTAGTTGGTCTCACTTTCTGTAAATTTTCATGATAATGATAAAATATGCTCTGGTTATGATTTATTGCAGATTTGGAATGGCCCTATTTTTCAATGTCACTTGGGTTCAAAATGTGTGTTGGCATTCTGAAATAATTGCTCCTTATGAATGCAAGTGAAAATTATTTCTTTCATTTCTGAATCAACGTTTTTTCTTGCAACAGAGGGATTCATTGCAAGAAATCTTAGAAAATTATATTTTGCCAAGCTCTGCAAAAACATTTAGAATAACCATCATAACTCTGCACATTGCAACTTATATAATAGATTTTTTACACACTAAATGCAGTTAATAAGTCCCATTGTCTGTAAAGTTTGATTGTAATACACACATTAGTAATGATTTTATTGCAGATTTGGAGTGGTCCCTTTTTTGGGGGGTCACCTGGTACCTAATATGGATAAAGCAGATTGACTCACTTTTCGAACTGAATGTCTTATGTCACATGCACAGTAAAAAATTTGAATTTGACTTCAATCGCAGTGAAGTCATTTTTGTTTTAGTTGTGTGAATGGAATGTGCTTTCAAGATGCTAATTCCATAATTTTTATTCTGCATGATTGTTCATTTGGTGTCAACCTTCCAGATTCCAGATCCAGATCTACACTGTATTTAACACACACTTGCTTTCATTGTGTTAGTGTTAATACTATAAGTAGTCAATCTGACCCTATTTGATTGTGTCATCACAACACTGTTTCTAATCATTGGACAAAATAAGGAAAAGTATCCACTATGCACCCATGGACTATCATTGGATAACTTCAAGCAGCACTCAGTTCACTCAATTTTGAGTTTTGAAGCTGGAACAGGTCTGCTTACCTAGGTGTAAAAGTAAAAGTGGTATCAAAGTCAAAGAATGAGCTTAAACCAAAAAAATAGATAAAAACAAAACAGGCACTCTAACAGGTTTTGATTTTAATTTGGGCGTAGAATATTATTGATATGGATCAGGATTAACAAGGAAAGTCTCATATTTAAAAATAAAAATTGATCCAAAATTGTGGATGAGATGTGCGGGGCAGGACAGGTTGGAGTTACTTTGATATATGGATGAGATTCAGATGCAGACAGCATAGAAATGGCATGGAATGTCACAATTGGCTCATGCATCTCGAGGGTTTATTCTTTGCTTTGTACTGCTCATAATTCTTAATATTATATGTGAAAGATTCTGTTTTATCATGAACTAGGGGTAACACCTTATTTGATTTATGAATAAGATAGCGAGGACATTAGCTTATTTCCCCTGAAAGCAATAAGTACTGGCCACTCACATCTCCATTCTTGCACACCTACTGACCGCTCTCATTACTTCTTCATTGTGATTCATTAGTCATTAGCCTTTTTCATTGTTGCCGGACCACAATCAAATTCAACAAGGTCTGGAGGCCCAGTCCCAAAGATTTAATTTTTTGCGGCATCAACCGTATCCTCCCTCCTGATAACAATAAAGTAACCTTAGTTTTTGATGGTGGCCATATTAATCATTGAAATGAGCATTTCATGAGAAATAACAAAACAGGATTATGAGTATGAGAACCAGCCAAACACCTGAAAGTAGCTTGGTTTTTTACAGCACTTCCTTATTGAAGTTAAAGCATTGTACTTGGTTGATAATCCTGCACAGAGGTATACAATTCAAGAATACTATTACTATACAACCCCCCCCCCCAAAAAAAAAAAAAAAAAAAAAAAAAAAAAAAAAAAAAAAAAAAAAAAAAAAAACCCCAACATCAAACACAATATATGAGCATTACATCTCTTCACCTATTTGATCAATAAAACTATGACAGTGGTCAGGTGAAAGGAGGGTACACAGAGAATAAAATCAATTACAAACAACCTAAGGCTATTTTTAGAGACTGCTTCCCATTCACAGCACTTTGCTGAGTAGGTAATATCCAATTAATATAATTTTTGCTGTTCAATTAACTCAACAGAAAGTGAATTTCATCAGATTCAAAACAAGATCCAAAAAGTATGGATTGGCTTTCATCACAAAGAATGGGATAAACTATGAAAGATATAATCTTTCTTGATTATTGAAACTTTCATAAATGATAAAGCATGATAATGTATTTGTCCGGAGATTTCAAAGTTCTGCTTCTTATTTGAAGCATTTATTCCATTTTTGTATAATATATTGCAAATTAAAATGTTTTTTTTGTGTTAGGTCAACACCTCTTTTTCACTGAATATATCAAATAAATAGTGGAAAGCAATGAAAAGTTCAAGCAAAAGCTATTTTTATTCCATTTGAGAAACAATTTCATTCACGAGTCTTTTACTGATCTGTGTCAATGGTTAATTTCAAAATAACATGGAATGTAGTGACTTCTTCACATTTGCCATGTCTTGTTGTTGCTGTGGACAAAAATTTCACAAATTTTTTATCGTCAAGTAGTTTCTAAAAAAAATTCTATTCAAAGTAAGACATCTCCCCTTTAAATCCTGCTACATTGGTTTATCTTATTTGAATTCTATCTAAAAGACAGTCAAACAAGACAAAAGGATAAGCTGAAGATACAAGCACTAAATCATATGAAATTTACACTGCATTCTATACCAACCAAGCATTGTAGATTCTTTTCTGTCCTTCATTTCACTTTGATCTTAACACATTCATTTTGGGAGGGTTATAAATTACCAGACTTCATAACTCAAGTTTACCAAAATAAGTAGTCAGAGAGCCAAAAATAAGTAGTCCGGTCAAAAAATTAGTCTCCCTGAAGATTTTTATTTTGATTGCACAAAAACTTTGCATTACATTCATGAAAGACACATGTTACATTCCTTCTAAAACCTAAAAATTCTCTTTTGCAGTGCCATTTTATTAACATGCAGAATGGAATTTTCCAAAAAGAGATTAATGAGGCCATCAAGTGAATAGCGTATGAACATAAAGATTTAAGAGTAACAATGGCTACAAATTAATGTTGAGATAACTTGTTAAAAGAAAATGAAAAAAGACCATCCTGAGGGGTCAAAATGAAGGAGGAAAAAGCTCCTTTCTGTACATATAGACTTAAGACTTTCTATGAATCCAAATGTAGCACACAAGTCAGTGTAAATACCAGAGAAATAATAACAAAGAATCAGTGCTTTTCTCAAAGATCAAGTGATCAGTCTTGACACTTTTGCCTGTCCATCAAGCAAAGTTGAATCCAACCAACTTAACCCCTTAACCCCAAGTCTAAGTACCAAACTTGAAAAATATACATGTGTTTTAAGCATCTTACATCCAGGTTACATGTAATACTACTTTGTGAAATGGAAAAACCTTCTCAATCTCAAACTGAGTATTCTCGGTGACATGATCTTTTCAAAAGTGTCCAATAACATTCCATTCCTGGTTGAGAACTTAATGGTAGCCTAAAAGGTAAAACTCAACTCCACTTCAGTGAGAAAAAAAAAACATAGTGAAACTTGAAAATTTTTATATAAGTGGTTGTTAATCGCAATAGATGATAGAATTAAAAATTGCAGAAAATAGAGCCCAGGGAAAAGAAACAAATGTTTTCACCTTTCCTTCTTGTCTGCCATTGTGGTTGTGGCTCAAAAATCAGTTTTAATATCAATTCCACTCAGCCCCCTTTCATATGTAGAGTACTACTGAATATATTGATTGAGAGATAATGGTATTTGGAGATACGACAAGACTGCAATTTTTTCAGTCCACAATAACTTCACCAAGTACTGGACAGTTGATTCATATTCTTTTTCCTTCACTTTTTTCTCCATTCATCTTGAGGCCCTCACTACAAGCTAAAATTCACTGCAACCTGAGCATTTTTGTAAATTCATAAGAGTAATGAATAGGAAAGAATTTATAGGGTTTGGCAAGTCTGTGTTACTTAACTTGTTACAGTACAGAGTGAAAAGCTTGGAGTGATGGATACGCTTTTCTGGCTCAGTTTAATGGAAGTTGACAGTAACAGTTTTCCTTGTTTCATGTATCCCTTGCCCAAGTCCCTCTATTCCTTCTATGACAAACTACACATACATTTCTGTGTTTCTTATGTAAAGTAGGAATCAAGTGCATTCTTACTGTGTTCATGAGAATCTTTTTCTGCAAAAGAGACATTTCTTTTTTTAGTTCTGACTGGACAGAAGATCGCTGGGCTCTGTGGCTGTTTTCTAAATCCTCAAGACCCTGAAATTATAAGAAATAGATAAAATAATATGAACAATTGTATTGTATACCTACCACTACCACAAAAAAGAAAAATTCGATACAAGAAATCACCATCATGAAAACTAGAGGTGGTTCAAAACAATTTAAATTATTTTACTTTTCAGAAGTCACATACAACTAATCAATGGACATCAATTCGAGGGGAATAATAAATAGATGATTATCAAGGAAATAGTATAAGTACAGAGGTGAGTGGAGACAAAGCTACAAAAGAAATGAAAAGCAGGAAGATGAAAGCCCTCCAAAACATGGTTGAACCATGCACTTGCAATGGAATACTTGTCCTCACACCATCAGGTCTTTGAGCTTGACCACTAGGCCATCATCCAGCACCAGAAAAAGGTGGGTTTCAAACCCTGTGTTTCTGACTTTCTAATGATTAGCACTTCCATAGCAAAACAACAAAAATACAACATAGAAAAATGGACAGACACAGGTGTAATGCTAAGATGTTGAATGCATGTAAGTTGCAAGCAACTGAAGACTAAAGAAGGAGCTGGCTCTCAAAGTAGATGATGGCCAAGAAAATGGTGTAGACACACAACAGAGGCAGCCACAGAAATAAAAGTAGCATTAGCATCACTATTCTGTCATCAGTGTAATTTGTTTCAGCCCAAATTACTTGCAAAGATCAATCAAGTCAACACATATTTGCTCATTTATTTTAATTAAATGCTGGAATGAAAAGACTCAGAGCCACTATTATCCAATCAATTGCAAATTTCAGTTTTTGGCCAGACCTCTGGTTTGCATGATTTAATCTAATGCTTGTTAGGAAAAGATGAGTTAGATTTCTCTTAAGATGAAGAGTCAATAGATCTACTTAACTCTTTAATCCAGAGCAGCGGCTCACAACAACTGCTAAAACAAACAGTTAGCGAGCAGCTGCTGTGGTCCATTGTTTATTGTTGGTTTTAGGGCCCCATAACACACAAGGGTCAAAGAGGAGCCATAGGAAAACAAGATGATAGATTAGTAACAAGAGGGAACAGATCAAACCACAAACACAAGAGAGATGATTTACACTAAAAAATAAATATCGTCTCCCAAAATGACATATTGACACCACAGAGACAAAAAATATCCCTCACAAAAATCAGCAATGGTCATCATCACTCACGACAGGCATAATGGTTCAGAGAAACCCTGGATCTTTAAACCCCCTTTGTGTACTCAGTATGTTTAACTTGTGACCTTACAGTTATGTACCAAAAGGCATTAAAAAAGGGATAACCTTTGAGTTGCAAACAAAACAACAAAAACAGGACATCAAAGAAAAGGGGAAAAAGTAAGACGATGCTGTGGTCCATTGATCAAGGTTTAAATTTGCATAAACAAAAACCTTTTTGACTGCAAAATGATTGTATAATCAGATTTCTTTGGAAGGAAATATTTTTTGCATACCAATCTGCCTCATAGGGGTCTTGCAAATGTGAGAAAGCCACATGAAAAACAAACATTTTGGTTTTTTAGTCGCATCAAGGAAGCTTCATCAGCAAAGAGTGATACACTTTTGTTCAAAACCTTACTTTGTTTTGTTATCCTTATCCCTTCATACTGCCTGAGCAGTGTATAAACTCTTCGAACGTGTCCTCTTGGAAAGGTTGATCCCCTTGATCGACCTACACATTCCCCAGAACCAAGCCATCTTCCGAGCTGGGCGCAGCACAACCGAGCAGGTCCTAGCATTAATCCAGTCAATCGAGAACTCTTTCAACAAAGGAAAGAAAGTCGGGGCTATCTTTGTGGACCTATCACAAGCCTTCGACACAGTCTGGACAAGGGGACTGGAGCTAAAACGGACCATATGGTGATATCGTTGCTCCTGCGCCAGCGTCAGTTTCACGTAGAGCTGGCCGGTAGCAAGAGCAGGCTGCATAGGTCAATAAATGGCGTCCCGCAGGGATCGGTACTGTTGCTGACACTTTTCTCCCTTTATCATTATCTATCAGACCTGCCAAACACAGAGTCAACCAATTTGCCAACGACCTAGCACTCACAGGAGACAGCAAAAGTTGGAGCGAGGTCGAAAGGGCCCTCAGCAGAGACGGGCAAAAACTAAAAGAATACTTCGACCGGTGGCATCTGAAAATGAATCTAGAAATGATAGTCGCGACAGTGTTCCATCTCCAAAATGCAGCGGTGGAAAGGGAATTGGAGGTTGAAATTGGTGGTAAAATCGTTCCTCAGGACAGAGCTCCTAAATACCTTGGGGTAATATTGCACCCTCACTTACAGAAACCAAACGGTGATGCTCTCCCAAAAAGTGGCAAAAAGGAATGCACTACTCCAGAAAATAGCAGGTATCAGCTGGGGTGCTAGCACAAATCTCTTCAGAACCAGCGCAATAGCACAGCCGAGTACGCATGTCTGGTTTGGGGATAAAAAATTGAAAAAGCTAAAAATTAAGAAAGATAAAAACATCCAGTTTCTTTCAAAAGCTCTGAAAATAATCTTAGTTTTGTTGGTACTAAGTACCAAAAAGATACAACTACCCGTTTTTCTGCAGTGATGCGATATGTGAATAGTGCTCAAAACCAGAAGGACTGAATTTTGATGTAAAAGATGAAATAAAAATCAACGTGAACTCATGCCAAATTTTAAATAAAAAATTAATTATGAGTAACATATAGCAATTGGCTCTCAACTTCAGAATCAACCTCTATGTAGGTTATGCCATTGTCTTTCAACTACTTGAACCATCGTTTTCACGTTTGATAATTTCCTATAACTTCCCATATCTTGACTTGGAGGTGGCCAATGTCTTTTGCAAATTTTGCAGACACGCTGTCATTGACATTACTCAAGAAAAGGTAAAAGTCAAGAGGGGTGATGCCATTTGACCTGGGAAGCCAGACAGTAGGCTCACCTCTCCGTTCCTCCCAATCCATAAAAAGCTCTGATCCAAGCAAGCAAACACACATCCTGTCCCCATCTAGTATCACACAGCACTGCGCTCTTCCTGGCTTTTTTTATGACTCAACTTTTTATAATGAAACTTTGGATGCATTTATTGAAAATGGCACTATAAAATCTGCACCCCCCCCCCAAAAAAAAAAAATAATAATAAATAAATAAATAAATAAACACTAAAATTAAAAAAAAAGGATTTATATTTGTTATTTTTCAAGTCATTAAAATTTTTTGTTTGGGTTAAACTGGACAAGTGTTTGGACATCCATGTTGAAGCGGTCAGACATTCTATGTTGTAACATTAATTTTATCTTGATTTTGATGTGTTAAAAAGAATGATGTCCTGGGGATTATTTGAGACAGTAGATTCCTGTTCCTTTCTGTCTTCACAATTGCTTTGAACGTTAACACTTTTAAAACACTAAGATTGTGCATGGTCAACATGATTTGAATGAGCAATTTCTTTGACATAAGAAAAAGAGTGAGACAAAGCTGTGTCCTTTCAATCTCTACAGAAAGGTAATTTTTCGCAAAAACTAAACTATCAGAGGAATAAGAGTTGGTAGCATTAACCTGAACAATTTATGATATGCAGATAATGCTGTGTTCATGGCACACTCCCCAGATGATGTCCAGGAAATGCTAGACAATCTTGTTGAGGCAAAAAGTTTATCTCTAAATGTGATAAAAACAGAGCGTATGGTGGCAAGTAAGCAAGATAGCAACCTGCCTTTTATATTATCAAGTAAAGGAGAAGTAATTAAACAGGTCACATTTCAAACACCAAGGATCATTGACAACAAACGACTGCAAAGACTCAACTAACATAAAACAAAGGACAACGTAAGCCAAGACAATATTTGTTAAGATAAGACCAGTAATTTGCAATTCAAAGCTCACAATAGGAACAAAATCACAGACAGCAAAAATGTATGTCTTGTCAACCCTCTTATATGGGCCTGAATCGTGGCCCATAGACTCACAATGCCATAAAAGACTAGAAGCTTTAGAAATGTGGATCTTTAGAAGAATATCAAAAATTGAGTGGACAGCAAAGATAAGAAATGAAAAAATTTTGAACAAAAGGGGAAGAAAACCAGAACTTTAATTAACTATCATGAGAGGACAAATGAGATTTTCTGGCCATATTTGGAGATGAGATGGACTTGAAAAGTTTGTAACATCGAGGTTTTTCTAATGAACTAAAGCTTGTGGCAAACAATGCACTACATTCGCAACAGCTTACTTAGGACCAGGGAGTGGCTTCAAACCAGAAAAACACCCCATCATTTTTGCTTTTCATGGGACTCAAATCAAACCCGAGGCTTAGGATTTGAGAGGTCTCTGTACCTCTATGTCACCAAGGAGTGACAAATGACAAGAATTGGTTGGAAAAATTTTCACAATTAATGGGACTCAAACCCAGGACCTTTCGCTTGAGAGGCAAGCACCATGCTCCTCTGCCACATTAGCCCCCAGAGTACATTAATCAAGGAATGTGATTTGTGCTTAATTCTTTTTTCTGCTAGGGATCCTAAAGATGTCTGTTCTTCCCTGATTCTTTCTTAGCTAATAGATATAATTCTCCTTAGTGAATTCCTAATTCTTAACTGACAAATTGTGGTACCAGCAAACAAAGAAAATGTCAAAATGCTTTCCATGAAGGATCTGTAAAACATTCTCATTATGTCCCTTCTGACATAGCAGGTGTTAGATACTATTGCTCTCAACTGATCTTCAGCAATATGAATCTGGTTGTTTTGATGAAATGACAGTTGACAGTGAGGGGATGTGAATTTGAATCTAAATCTGATGCTATACTTCTCACTCTAACACAAATTTGGAAAGAGATCATGATATAGGATATATCTAATTTCACATCATGGATGGTAAATTAAATATATCATCTAAGGAAGGCCCTGGGAGACAACACTGAGCACTCATAATGCTGCTTAAAGTATACAAACTAAAGCATAAATATTTCAATGTCAGATTAAGGTCTTTATCAAATTGCAAATGCTTTTTTGTAACTTTTTAAATGTTATGCTGTGAGGGCCACACTAATAAAACAATACTGGTTCAAAAGTTTCTTAGGCTTTTAAATCCTGATTGGCATTTTGTGTTATATATTCTTCATGTGATCTGAAAGAATGCCAATTGTGATTTTTTTTATCCCAAAGTCTTTTTTTTTGCTATCCATATCCCTTCATACCACCAAAGCAGTGTCGGGACCCAGCTCCAAGGAGCCAGGAAGAACTCTGAATCAAAAGAAATGAAGACAGGCAGAGGATCGGTCCACCATGCCTAATCTGGAGGCATATCTCAACTTAGGTATTTGTCGCGTGATGATTTTTTCTTGATTACCAGGCGTAAGTGAAGCAACAGAAACACTATCAATGACAATTACTTTAAAAAGACACCATTAGGTTTCCCGTTCAAAGCAGATTACATATGCGCAATTTGGGGTCATTTCCAGCCTTTTTAAAGAAATAATTCAGGAATGATATTTTTTGTCATTGTAAATCATCTCCATGTGGTGTTGATATGTGTTTTGAGAGATGGTATTTATTTTTTAGTGTAAATCATCTCTCTACTGTTTGTGGTTTGAT
>JBCIKM010291768.1:0-11745 GCA_039654465.1 Melibe viridis | reverse complement strand
TGTGATGGCCATTGCTTATTTTTGTAAGGAGGGATGATATTTTTTGTCATTGTAAATCATCTCTTGGTGGTGTCTATACGTGTTTTGAGATATTTATTTTTTAGTGTAAATCATCTCTCTGCTGTCTGTGGTTTGATCTGTTCCCTCTTTTAACTCATTCTGTCATCCTACCTTCCTCTGGGCTCCTCTATGACCCTCGTGTGTTGTGGGGCCCTAAAACCTCGAATAAACAAACAAACAAAAAGGTTGTTTTAAAATTTAAAGTTATTCCAGTTCTCTACACTAATTCAATTCTTTGCTTTTGACAAAGTGAAAAAAATAAAAAATACCTTTTAACTTCAACAATTTTCATGAGCTTAATTTCTGAAAGTGAAAGTCATGAGTGAGATATTTTATTATATAGTTTCCCTGCGGGCAGTAAGTGGGTCTCCCTGATGGTGGGTGGGTATTTCTATTTGTTTCTTATCTTTTACACTGGAATCTATTGTCTTACTTTTTCCCCTTTTCTGTAATGTCCTGTTTTTGTCATCTTGTTTGCAATTCAGTGGCCATCTCTTATTTCATGCCTTTTGGTCATGACTGCAGTGTCATAAGTTAAACGTACTGAATACTATTGTATACAAAGGGATTTAAAGATCATGGGTCTTCCTGCACCATTATGTTGTCATGAGTGGTGGCCATTGGTTATTTTTTTAAAATAGAGATGATATTTGTCATCTCTCGATGGTGTCGATATGTGTTTTGAGAGCTCGCATTAATTTTTTTTTAGTGTAAATCCCTTCTGATTGTGGTTTGATCTGTTCCCTCTTTTAACTAATTCTATCATCTTACTTTCCTCTGGGCTCCTCAATGACCCTCGTGTGTCGTGGGGCCCTAAAACCTCCAATAAACAAACAAACAATACTGAGTACTTTTGGACTGGACCATTATGCTGTTTTGGGTGATAGCCATTGTTTCTTTTTGTTCTGAGAGATGATATTTATTTTTTAGTGTATATCATCTCTCTTTGGTTAGAGAGGTTTGTTCGGTTCTCTTCTTGGACTAATCTATCATCTTACTAACAATAGTCATCACCCATAACAGGAAAATGGTCAAGGGGAACCCAGAATATTTTAAACCCTTTGTGTACCAAAGTACAATTACCTAATCTGCGACCATGGAGTTGTAAACCAAAAGATATGAAATGGGGAATGACCACAAGATGACAAAACCAGAGCAGAAGAGGGGAAAAGGTAAGAAAGTTTCAGTTAAAGAAAAGAGAAGTAGGAGAGCTCACCAGGGAGGGACCCGACATCTATTTCCCAGTGGATAGACCACCATCTAACTTTTGACCTGTAAAAATGGGGGATGACCACCTTGGAATGGCAAATAAGACAACAAAAACAGGACTCCCAAGAGAGTAGAAAGGGGAGAATTTAAGACGAAAGATTCAGGATAAAAATAAAGAAAAAGAAGTAGAGGAGCTTACCTGGGGCTGCCTCATCAATGTTGACGTACAAAACAGTTTGACTTATCAATCATTAATCAAGCAACTCAAAAAGGGAAAAAAAATAAATCAAAACATGCTAACAACATTTATTGGAGATGCCTGGTGAACCTGAGGATGGAGCTGTGTGAGTGTCAAGAGCACAGGAGCAACTAAGCACAAAGTAACATTTACTGGAAAGCACTTTCATGAATGCGAGATTTGAACATCAGTAATTTTTATTCTCGGCATGAAGTCTCTTCATTTATTTACATTAACATCTGTCCATTCCACAACTGCCGACAAACAAGACAAGAGGTTCTCAGGGGTTGCGCCTTGATGGGCTGAACTTAAAATTATAAATGAAGCAATTATCCTTGTGTTTTCCGTCACCAATAGTACAGGGTGATAAGATCCATTTAAAAACACAAACATTGGAGAATGGGGCAAATTCAATCATTACCAACCGTCCTTGAGGATTCACAATACATACATACACACCAACAATTGGTAATTCATGATTCATTCATTTGTTGGTTTTAGAGTTTCACAACTCCAAAGGATCATAAGGGTGCCCATGGAAAAAGCAAGATGATAGATTGATTAAAAGGGTAGAATTTGATCCTGCTAGAGACATTTTCACAGTGATGACTGACTGTGGGAAAAATAATATCCCATAGACAGGAGCAAACAAACACGCAGACAAAGGAGCAACAGATATGGCTGACTATCAGACTAGTGTAAGGCGCTTGCAACAGACACCAGTCCCAGCCAGCTTTCCTTAGAGACAAACCAGAGAGAAAACAATTTTGTAAGCAGTCACAAGTATCTGGATAATTTTCCAAATATGGAAGGTATTGGAATCTGAGACAATGAGTAATGAAGGGGAGAAGAGACCATGAAGTGTAGCATAGAAGTTCCAAATGTATGAATGGTTATGTGAGTTTGTATGGTGTCTAGAAAAGGACAAAACTAGAAAAAAAGGTGGATATATAACATTACATTTGAATTTATAACATTGCAGCAGCTTCTATTTCGATAATGTTCACTGGTGCTCTACAATTTATGAAAAATGCCTAAAACTCACAGACACATTCCCAAGGACCACTCATCCTGCAACCTTTACACTCACATACTGCACACTCAGATCAAGAGTGAATAAATAAAGAAAAGAAAGTTTCTCCCAAAAAGTCTGTCCCCACAAGTCAAGTTGGCACCAATACAGTCAAGACCTTGGTACGGGACCAACAATAGTGAAGATTTTAATTCCTTGATGGCTTCCCTTGGCACCAGCAAGGCCCAAAGGCCTGATTAAGTAACATGCTTGGTTTCATAAAAAATTGTCAATATTGTGAAACAATATGACATGGTGACCTCACTTTGGGGAGGGGGAGTCTGGATGCATTATGTCAATGTGTAGAGAGATAAGAGCCAGAAACACTCCTGATGTTCTTTCTCCTTGTAAAAATCAGATCCGTGGAGATTTCAACTCTATGCAGTCATACGCACTAAGAGTTGTTTGAGTTATTTCAAACATGTAAAGGAAATATGATTCCAATTCCATACTGCAAATCAAATTCAATTCCTGATACAGAGTTTTTAAGTCATAGATGTTATCAGTTTGAATTAAAGTGAAAACTGCACAGAGCCCCCAAACAAGAACTGCTTTTTATTTGGTAAAATCCTTTTGACTGCTTAGATTGCACACAGAGAGGGCTTTCATCGTTTCGCTTTGTTCTGCATGCTGGACATCAATTCCTCCACTTCCTTGTTGATGGCCAAGTCATCTGGTGTCATCCCTCCTTTCCTGAAAAGAGGAAAAAAAAAAAACCCTCTGGAAATTATAGGTGTAGAGTGTGCCTCAGGTGGCTAACAAAAAAAACCCCAACAAAAACAAACAAACAAACAAAAACCCCTAAAAAACACCAGCATACTCATGTTTTCAAAAGTTCAGAAGTCTGAATTTACACAACTACAGTAAAACGTTCTTAGACAGCCCTTCCCCAAAACCAACAGGTTTTCACTTAAGTACAGAGTGATTAAACTTTTTCAGAAAAATATTATGTTTTATATTCATCTTCCATTTCTTCCATGGAAACTATTTGTGGCTGGTTTTTAAGGGTGCCTCAACACATGAGAGCCATGAAGGCACCCAAAGGCAGAGGAAAGAATAAGATGATGATTGATCAGCACAAAGAACATGTTTTACTCAGCATGAGCCAGAAACATTTCACAGAGAGATAGTTTTAAAGGAAAAAAAAAGACTCTAACAGACATAATAAGAAAACATCCTTTATTGTGATATTTCAATTAGTAAGACATCACATTATTTTCTTTTCTAATGTTAGTACATAACTATTTATTTTAATTGTCATGTTCCTTGGGTAACAATTTTTTGAGATTGAAAAAAATCACTCCCCTGAGAGCCAACAACAGCACCTATCAGACATCCCGCCCGAGTCTTATCATCTACTTTAGACTATATCATTAACTCTACAAACTAAAATTAAAACCAACTTAGAAACTAAGACAGCCAAAGACTATCAACTGTGTATCTTATATAGTCATCGGATTTCAACTCATGTCGACACAGTCATTGTGTCATTTCCCCATCTTGGCCCAGGTTTGAATCAGGTTAATTAAGCTCACCCCTAACAAGAAGCATGAGCTGTTGGTGAAAGATCTATGAGTTTATCTAACTTTGAACAAGATGGAAAGTTCCATTCGTACAAGTAAGAGCAGGGATGAATAGAAGGATGGATAAAAGAAAAAAAATCAAGGGGAAGGGGCTTTGGGTTTACCTAGGCACTCAATAGCCAAGAATACCGAAGCAAGCAGGCCAAACCATAGGGGGAAAAATGAGCATGAATTAAGAATTAAGTACTCTGAAAAAAAAATGAAATATTTTAAAATTGCTACCGTTGAGCTCCAATGCATCAGTTCTAGGTGCCTACCCCCACCACCTTCCATTGCCCCCAACAACATTGAAGGCTTATTCCTCTGTAACCTCTGATTCAATTCAGTGGAGTTATTAATAACTACTTATTAACCAAATACAGTAATATTCACTGATGTGAAATTTCAAAGACAACCATGGGTAACATTTGTATCTGGTTCCACCTCAGTCCAAGTGTGATGACTAAGGGTCAGAGATACAAGAGGAAAAATCTTTTTTTTTCTAGTATCACAAGAACAAGAATTAAATCAAATCAGAAGCTACCTTTACCGTCCACTAAGCTTGTAGCCATGTTCTTAGGGGGGCAAGATAAGTGCCAGATCCAAAAATCTACTATGCTTCATGTGGAGTTGACTGTATGAGAAATACAGTGAACCTCGGATACAAGGAGGTTGCCAGGACCGACTGATTGTTCTCATTGGATCCGAGGTGTCGTTGAGTGCAAGGTGCACCTTGTGGTAAAGGAATGCACCTCATATCATATTGGTAATCTTTACTCAAAATTGCTTTCTCCCTTTCTTCTATCCCTGTCAAACGTGCGGTAGAGGTCACTAATGATAGAAATCAATGTATTTTCTTTTTTGTTGTTGTTGTTATTGTTGCTGCATGTTGATTTTGGTTGAAGTTAAAGAAGGCGAAAGATGCAACAGCTATTTGACTGACTAGAAGCAGAAATGAGCATCGGGCATTTCAACAGCACACTCGACAGTGTGTAGTATGCATTACCTAGATTGTTCAACTGTTCTGGAGACGGCAAGAGTGTGGGACAGTCTGTTTACCTACGACCATTTCATGTGTCAGTATCTGTATGTGTGGATGCATCCAGTTTAGCTTACACATGTTGGCTTGCCTTTATTCTTTATGTATAAGATAGTTGTCTGTAGATTTACAAATTGTGAGTAGACTAACAACTGTCTTTGTTAAATTTACATAATAATATAAAAAAAAATCCTACCTACCATACAGTGTATTTTCATTGGTTAATTGTTAATTTATATGTTAATCAAATAAAACAATGCTTGAATGTTAGTAAATATTTCATGTTAAGAAGATGAAAAAATAATAATACTCTTAAAACATGTTATAAAAAAAAAAATCCAAACAAACTCTTAGAGAAGAAAACAAGTAAGAGAATTCAAATGTGAATAATTATTATTAAACAAACTATAAAGTGTGATTTGAACTGTCCAAAATCAGGAGAAATAATAAGTATCTGCCTGCTTCTTGTCATTAAAAACACAACTTGATGTTCTATTATCTACTGTCCCAAAGCTGGTGAAACTCAAGAAAACCTCAAATGCAGATGAACTATTCAACAAAAGTCGCTGAAATTTCATGGCTACATAGATCTGTGAACTGTATTAACTGTATCCAAATTTCATTTTCTTAAGCATATTATTTTAAGAGTTAAGAGCTTTTACACAAGGTGCTTAATGTGGTGACCTTCTTGGTGAACACATTCAGTCTTGCTTTTATTTCACACTGTGTGTCAAAAATTTCCTTGAGACAAAAATAGTGCATAAAATAAATGACATCATTGTAAAGAAACTGTTCGTTGCAATTACTTGATCTCCTCTAAACAATATTGTGGATTATTTTCTATTTTTTTGCAAAAAACTACAGGGAAATCTTTGTGTCATAGTTTCTGAGCTATTTAAATTCATTATCATTCAAAATTTGAAAGAAAAAAAAAAATCAAGCAAACCATCTCTGCACAGCAAATGTCTTCTGGGCGTCTGTCCATGACATTGTTGATAACACTTAAGCGATTTATCAAAACGACAATTAATCTACAAATTTTAAATGCCAAGGATTCATCTCATTTTTGTTCAAATTTGGTGCTAATTGGTGAGCAATTTAAAGGGTTATTAAGGTTAAATAGCGTTTCATCAACTTTGGGACATCTGGTAGATACCAAACTGAAAAGTGTTGCTGATGAATTGGCTTTGACTTTGACAGATACTCAGAATGGGAATAAAAGAGATAAATAAATAAAATGGGATGGTATTGAATGAATGGATCAGAGAAGGGAAACAAAAAATAGGTAAACAGTAAACACAGAGAAAAGTTTTTTTTTTTTTTTTTTTGAGTCCTAATGCCTGCTAAATACACCCTGTTATTGTTAAAATTGTCAAACTTAAAATCTTATTTATTCATCCCTCATTCCAATAATCTTATATCAACTGCCATGTAAAGAACAATTATTAAATAAGAATAAATCGTTTTCATCATTACCTTTTATACCAGCGAACCATTTACTTAATTGCTTTCCTATTATTGGTGTATTTTGAGTGTTTGATATATAATGAGGAACACTGTGTCATTTTATACAGACTCTAGAAACAAGGCAAATTCAAAATCTTAATTACATACATTTTATGGGCTTTAATTAATTGTATTTATAACCATCTTGAAGAAAGAGTTAAGAAATTGAGAGTAACACTGAGAAAAAGATGGAAATCTTGTTGCCCCTTTTTTTCCCACAAGGATAAGATTATAGATAGGCATTCAGGATAGCTGTTGGGAATGAAAAAATGTAATAGTAAATAACGAGGGAGGTCAGTCGGATAAGACAAAAGCCAACCTTCCTGCTCGAGTCTCTATCACTGGATAGAGTGGGAGGTGTCGACTCTGGTTGAATTGGACATGAAACCTTTTATGAGAGTGTTACAGGGCATTGGGGAGTCTATTCTTAAAGAACCTCATATGACAGCGTAACAGTCAATTTACAAACAGCCTCATATATGAGTGGAATTGGATGGCCAGTTCATGAAGGCTTTCAAGAGTGACCAAAGGTGTGCCCAGTGGTTGATTCAATTGGCACTTTCGTCTCATCAAGATTGGTTTCAACTCAGAAATAAAGAAAAGGATAAACAAAGTTCAACATTTTCAATATTTGGTACAGGCGCATACATAATTTGGATGCTTGTTTTTATCACTGAAGAAATTTCTCATTTCATTTGATCTTTGATGTCTAGAAATAGTTTGTCGGTTTTTTTTGTCAAACTGAAAAAAATTGATTTTTCAATCTATTTGCCTTCTGCCCAGCCCAGTGGATAAGCAAACTTTGAAAATTAATTTCAAACCAAGAGAGTGACTTAAATGTAGTTTACCATTTCACTAAACTGAAACCTCATCAACTTGTGTTTCTTCGTCAGCTTAAATTAAAAACTAAGCACAAAAAATTGACTTAGACACATATGTAAATAAATTTTAGCAATAATGTAATTCTACCATAAAGAAGCAAACAGCAAATTTGCATTATGGGTAGCAGTGACCAGTCAGTAATGATTGCAGGACAGCAACAAAGCCTCAAACAGACACTTACTCTGGGACCTCTGCAGTGGAGATCTGCGGAGTTACTGGCCTTGCCTGCACCTGACTGGGCTCAGCGACTCCCTCTGGTGGCTGAGATGGCTGCGTGCCCATATCAACAGTGGTTGAGGGTGGCCTCCTATCTCCTGCAACCATAGGGCTGTTTCTACCCGGTTTTCTGAAACATTAATGAAAATATAATGATAATGATGATGATAAATAATGATAATAATTTCCTATTGCTCAGATCTCAAATTCCATGTTGATGAGGGCGGGAGGGGAAAGATATGATAAACTTAAAATTACTTTATTACTTTATATTTAAACATACAAAACAAAAACAGTAAAAGATTAAAACTTATTGCTGACACACATTATCAGACATAGGTCACACATACTGAAACATTTAAGCTGAGTGAAACAAATTATTTGTATACCAAATTTCTGATACCACTTATAGTACCAGAACATAACATATAAGTATAACTTTCATATATATTAAAAAAAGATAAAATATCTTTAAAGTTCTATTTTTACAGTATAGCTATAACTGTTTATGAATCAAGCCTCATCATCAAAATTATATTCTCGACAATAAAAATGATAGAAAAAAAAAAAAAACACACACAGGGAGAAATACCTTCTGTTGTCCTCATAGGAGATCTGTTGCTTCATGAACACTGCATTTTTAAGAAGATCCTGAATATTCTGGAAATGAATGGCACTGCTCTGCATGGCCTTTACAGCACTGGGAGGAAGGGAAGCGGAGAGAAAATATATGATGAATTATCATTAACACTACAAAGTCATGTCCAAGTCACAATTTTTGTGAGGCATTTCCAAAAAAAAAAAAAAGAAAAAAAAAGAAATGTCAGGCTGAAAGATTGGTAACTGTAAAAACATGACCCCCCCCCCCCCCAGCACACACAAACATTATTTCCATCTCCTTAAACATGAAACAGGCAAAATGTTGGGGCCCTCCAGATATAGTCTAGCTGACAAAAGAGTTCATGTGAAGTCATTATGAGTGGAGTGAGTGGGCTATGAACATTGATGCCTGACATGCAAGGAATATCTGTTCATCCCACCCAAAATTAACTTCTGGCTCCTGGTTGATCTTTTTTACATGGATTTTGTTCTTTTTTTTTGTTTTTTTTTAGCTACCTTAAACAGTTAGACAACCAACACGACGGACTCAGAAATAAATTTTAAATACATGAAAATCCAATGTTAACTGAAATAGTCCATTCCTCTAAGACAGTTATTGAAATCAAGGGTCTTATTTCCTGCCAAGGTATTTTGGGCTCTGTGCAAGAGGCATTAGCAGTGTGAGAAAAGTACTGCTGACATTTTGATAGAAGTTGCAATAGTGTCATATTATACATCAAATGAAAGAGCAGAGAATACAGAATAAGTACAGATAAAAATATAAGCTGTTTAGTTGAGGCAACTGCTATTAGACTTAGTAAGAAGATAGAAACAAATTTGAAACCAGACAAAAGTGAAGCCAAAATTCAAATTTATCTGAATGTGACTGCGTGAAAATTCAACAGCATACACAAAGTTATGATAATCCAATCTTTCAGAACGTTTAAGAATAATAAAACTTTATACAGCATAAAAATTCATGGATTTTTAGTGAAGTTACATTCATTTCAGAGAAATGTAATCACTTCATTGTTTACATCTTTTGAGACCCTTTAAATGAAAAAACTACACAAATTTCAAACCAAAACGAACTCTCACACCCCAGAACATAAAAAAAACAAGTCTTCTTTTACTTCTGTTTCCTTTATACACCAACTAAAACGTGGTATTTGTAAATTACTGAAACAAAACCTTACGAGACCAATATCAACAATACATTGCAGATTGGCATGTGACGGTTGCGGGATATCAACAACATATTATGGATTGGCATAGAAAGAATTAATTCTGAATTTTGAAAATGGAGGAATCTTCACGTGATCATCCTCAACGTTCTTTTTTACTCTTTCTTTTACAAAGTTTCTTGGGGTATAATACATTAAAATAAAGAAAGATGAGTTACATTTATTATGATCTATAATCTCTGTTCAGATCCAGTGGATACTGACATTGGTGAGACATAGTGGAGGACATGACAGTAGTGGAAATCCGCTATATAGCGGAAAATTGAGATCCTCAAAAATACAGTAACAAGCATCTCACAGAATGGGAGCTTACTTACTTGATGGCATAGTCAGCATCAAAACATGAGCCTTGCACTTTGGCTTGGACGTCTTCAACTTCATGCTGTCAAAGAAAAGGGTCGGAGATAAGGTCGAGGTCAATATTCATCCTTCATTTATTCACATGTTATTGTCTCTTCATGGTACTGTGCGACATCGATTAATACATCACCTTCAGGTCAACAGCAACAGTAGCACATTGGATGAAACTTGCAGCCTATTAGGCATGGGAACATTTTTCAGACAAGGATAAAAATGCTGTTTACAAGACGACTATATCAAAACTTCAAACCCAAGCCCCTTTATGGCATGAAAATCCTGACAACTTGTTCACTATACTCACATACATCGGCAATAAAAGTGCTGAACATAAAGGAAAACAATTTTTTTTTCAAAGACTGCAAAAATTTAGGGACTTTATTTCCTTTTTCATATTTTCCCCCCATTTTACAATGACTTTGTACTAAAGTCAGTAAGATGGCAGACATATCAAAAGTGCCTGGGTTGTCCCCATCTTCAAATGGGAGACCCCTTTTTTCCCCTTGGGTATTAATAAATTTTATTATTTATTCATATTTCATTTATTCTGAAAAATATAACAGCAGGTTTCCTAAATAAATGTATGAATGGATTTGAATTGAACAACCTAATTAAAACAAAATTAAAATCACTGAAATGTCAGAATTTTAATGCTGTGAAAATACTCAAACTGCTTTTCCATGGCAAGTTCATTATTCAACATCACAAAATTGCTGCTTAATCTGCAATTCTTAAGTTTTAGTTTCAATCAATATAAACTCTCTATGACGAAAAATTAGTGACTTCTTTTCTGTAACGGCTACAACCTATTCTCCTTGTTCAGTTTTAACGGCAGAATCAGAAGGACTGAGTACTACTGTTGAAGGGTGAGCAAAATTCATTAGAAATAAATTAATTCCTGATCAGCAGGGGGAGGAAATGTTCATTAACATATATCAAGGCACAGCTTTCAGTTGTCTACATTTAAATTGACTCTGTGGAATATTGGTAAATTTTAAGATTCATCATATGACCATTGCATTCTTACCTTCGTATCCACCAGTTGAGGCAGAGTCTTCCTAACATGCTCCTGAATACGGAAAAAGGCCAGTGAGGGCTCATTGGCCACAACATTCATTGTTTCCGATAGTTTATCTGACACTGAAATGATGGAAATTACACATTTGATTTCTAAAACCCCCCAAAACAACAACAAAATAAATAGATTTAGACAGGTTTAAAATTTCAAAGTTGAAGAAAAAAAAAAAAGTCTATCAGACAGAACAGGAAGGCAGATAATGAAAGCTATGTGAGCGGGGAAGCTCTCAAAAGGGAAAAAAATGAAAATAACTTTTGATTTATGTCATGAAATCAAAGCTACAATGACATAGTGAAAATCATTTAAAAAGTTGATGCAGTTGAATCTTATTGCAAAAAAACACCATTGAATTCTTGTACTTGTATGAACTCTTGTGTCGAAGTGTTTACAGGTTTATAAAAAACTCACACTTTGTGCGAAATAGGAAATAATAGCAAAAACCAAGATCAACGGTGACAACCTTGTAAGCCGTATATGGGAAATACTGACCAACGCTGACAGCATTGATCACAGTTTTAAGAGTTAAATACGACATCCTTTTTGTTTGTTTATTGTTTATTTGTTTATTGGAGGTTTTAGAGCCCCGCGACACACGAGGGTCATAAAGGAGCCCAGAGGAAAGCAAGATGATAGAATTAGTTAAAAGAGGGAACAGATCAAACCACAAACAGCAGAGAGATGA
>JBCIKM010291550.1:0-11747 GCA_039654465.1 Melibe viridis | reverse complement strand
CTCTATTTCTCTCGCGTGCGCACACACACACACACACCCTCTCTCTCTCTCTCTCTCTCTCTCTCTCTCTCACACACACACACACACACATACGCGCGCGCGCGCACACGCACGCACGCACGCACTGGTTCATCACAACCTTAGTCTTCACGTGCAAGTCGGTCAGATCAGCAAAGCCTTCCGTGCTTAGGTAGGCCAGAGAATATTGAATAAATTCCATTTATTATCTCTGGGTAGGCCTTTTGGTAACTTAGTTCGTTTTGCCCTTGTGTGTGTGTGTGTGTGTGTGTGTGTGTGTGTGCGTGTGCGTGTGTGTGCGTGCGTGCGCGTGCGTGCGCGTGCGTGCGTGTGTGTGAATGTGCGCGCGCGCAGTTTATCATGTTTTTACCGATCCCATGTTTTCGGTCCTGTGTCTTGGCACGCGACCATAGTGTGATGATAGGTAGCGATTAGCCCTCTCGTGATCGGAAGGGGAGCTACTCACCTTCCTTACCTCAGGAACGATCTTGAAGAAATCAGGCCAGTATAAATAGGGGCAAACAACACTAAGTAGAGATGTGAACATATACCTTCCCAGTCCCGAACCCAATCAGCTGAGTGGGTAAGGAGTGAAGGGGGGGGGGGAGGGGGGGGTTGAGGGTGGGGGCTGTCTGTCCGTCCGTCCTTCCTTCAGGAGTTTAGGATGACCTTGATGGGTTCAGCAGGCTTATCTGGTCGTACTGTTGTCTTAGTACTTTGGCTTACATACATAAATTTCTTTTCTTTTCTTTCTTCTGGCACAGGATATACCAACCAAAGTGTTTTCTCCAGGAAATTAGTATTAGACTCAGCCCTGAGTTGTTGAGATCACTGTGGACAAAGAAACATCACCTAAGCCCACCTTATTTTTGAACAGCCTGTGTCTGCTCACACTTACACCACCATTACTGCTGCTGCTACCACTACTTCTGCAACTACCACTCAGGGGTTGGAATTACTCAGAGCAAAAAAAGAAAAAAAGAGGAGAGCCAAGTGAGGGAATCTCTAAACACTGCTTTAAGCTGGGAATAAACTTCAAAGGAGTACTGCTAAGCCTGGCAATATGACAATCACATCAAAAGAGTGGCAACAGGCTTATAATGACAAAAAAATGTGACTAAGACAGCGGCATCAGGTTTATTGGTCTCAACATTGATCGTAATTCTCAGGGGTTTCCGAGATTTTATAAAAAGGCAGAGGCTGTAACTGGGCATTTTTTTCAAATCGTGGCCATGCTGCAAGTTATAGAAAAACAAGTGCAAGTTGCAGGAAACTACTACTACTACTACTACTACTACTACTGCTGCCACCACCACCACCACCACCAGTACCAGTACTACCTACCATGCATCATCTTCATCATGAATTGCTGTGGGCGATGGATATCTTTTCAATCCAGCCTGCCGTCATTTATGGCAAAGCACTGAGTTTCACCATATTAGGTTTATTTGTACGGCTGATGACTCACTCCCTTGCATTGTCATTGCAAATCATTTCAACGTATGACAGGCAGAGCATTGTAATGATAATATAGTCATGGATAATAAATGGGAATTGTTTGGCTTTAGAATGCTGTCCTCCCCCGACAGGTGGCACTGCAAACGCTGTAATGAAGACTCGTTTGGAAATGGTGATCCCTTTTAATGTTATGGTGAATTTGGAACTGTTTTAAAAACAGGAATATTCTTGTTTTTGTATTTGTATTTACCTAATCAGCCATTCTAAAAAGTTAATTCGCCACTTTCACTTCGGCAGAGTTCCCTCTTTTAACTAATTCTTGCATTTTACTTTCCTCTTGGCTCCTCTATGACCCTCGCGTGTTGTGGGACCCTAAAACCTTCAATAAACAAACAAACGAAATTCATTATAAAATAGGGCAGCTATTTTTTTGTTATTCTTGTAACACAAAAGTGCCTTTAGTGCCTTTGAGATGAATTATCGGGATTTGAATTGACCAGTAGTTATTCATGGGAATAGATTACTTTGTCTTGGAATGTGAACATGTCAAAAACTTCATTAGTGAAGGCGATATGACTTGGCAGACCCAGGGGTTGTCACACTTTGAGATGAGAGAGAGTTACTGTCTCAACGGATCCAATATTCATCTTGCATCATTTATACACTGGTTGGCCCTAACCTTTCCACCCTGCATCAAGTTTGAACTCTCATCCACCTTAAATAGATCTAATGATAATATTGCATCAATTATATTTACTCGTCAGCCCCAACCTCGCCAGCATAACGTGTGATCTCCTGTCTGCCCCCAGTTCTCATAGATCTAATGATAATATTGCATCATAACTACACTCGGTGGCCCCACCCCTTACCCGGAAGCAAGCAGGTGTGAATACCTTTCCACCTGTGAGCTTGACTAACCAAATATCTCTGGCGTGTGGCGTGTGTGTGTGTCTTTGAGTGGGCGTAGTAAGTACTTGGCGGAGGCTGTTCAGACTGACTGACCTGATGAGATAAGGACGGGCAACGGGTAACTTGGTTTCATTGTGTGCAGCTGCATTATCTGGAAATGAGGGTCTGGCTGTTGTCGTCCTGGGCTTATCTAGTCCCGTTTTGTTCCAACACAATGATGACTTTAGCGGTGTTCGTATTATTCCTTTTGCTCTCTCTATTTTTCCATTGGTTTATCTTGACCTTATCTGTAACTGTGAGGATGACAAGAGTGCAGGTTGACAGATGGAAATTTTTAAGCCTTTATTACAATCAGTCATCTACAGGTTTTTGTGTGGTTTATCACTGAGTATGTACTTGAATTTGTATGGAAAGGAAATCTATGTAGTTTATATTACCAATCTTTACCAGTTTGTTTACTGAAGGAATTTAAAATTTTAGCCACTGACATTACAAACTGCAGACTCTATTATTGTGGTAATAGTGTATTTGGAGTAGGGTATTGTTTAAACAAAATGCTCTGGACATGACAAATAATTTCTTATATCAGTAGTTCTTTGTCTCCTTTCTGTCCTGAGTCCAGTTTTTGTTGTCTAATTAGGTAACAGTGGTCATCCCTTTTGGTACATAACTCCATGGTCACAAGTTAGATGAGCTGAGTACTTTAGTACACAAAGGGAGAAGACCCTGGGTCTTCCTGGACCAAAATGCTGTTATATGTGATGGCCAGTGCTTATTATTGTAATGAGAAATAATATTTTTTGGTGATTGTAAATTATCCCTCTGTGGTGTCTATGTGTTTTGAGAGATGATATTTATTTTTTAGTGGAAATCATCTCTTTACTGTTTGTGGTTTGATCTTTTCCCTGTTTTTTTTAAACTAATTATATCATCTTACTTTCCCCTGGGCTCTTCTATGACCCTTGTGTGTGGTGGGGTCCTAAAACCCCCCAATAAACTACAAACAATCAGTCTTTCTATCTGCATCTCCTGTTGGGAACACAATTTAGACTTGAAACTTTTTTTCCCC
Organism: Melibe viridis; assembly: GCA_039654465.1. Taxonomy (NCBI): domain Eukaryota; kingdom Metazoa; phylum Mollusca; class Gastropoda; order Nudibranchia; family Dendronotidae; genus Melibe; species Melibe viridis. The sequence continues at coordinate 8,293 of JBCIKM010291550.1, read as the reverse complement.
TATGGATCAGGTTTTTTTCTTTTTTCCAAACAGTGTTCATTATAAGTGTGTTCCAATGTGTTATGACTTGTTTTTCTAGTCCAATCTCTGTTGAATAGATTGCCTGAATCGAGAGGCTATTGCAATGACAGGGATGATAATAGTAGATAAGAAATTGTTTTGTAAGCAAGAATGGCTGATGGTAGCTCTGGAATCTTTTCAGGCTGATTACTAATTCTGATACCGGGGATGATGGTAAAAACTGACAAGTTAAACGTAAAATGTTTGCAAAATTAAATGAATCATTTTTGTTTGTATTTTTCAGCTCTGTGGAGCGCAGGGTTGGTTGCAGTAGTGAGGACAGCTGCCAGGTTAGGGAGGAGGAGGCCGCAGAGCTCCTTATCAGTTTTGTGGGAGTAGGAGTAGGTGGAGACCAGTCCAGCGCTACCACCACCACCACCACCACCATTTCAAGTACAACCAGTACCACAAACACCACCAAGATGGAGATGGACAAGGAGAAGATGCTGGCGCTGCTCCAGAACTTCACCAGCAGTGTGGACCACAGCAGCCTCAGCATCACCAACATCGAGTCCCTGCCCAGTACCCGCATCCACAGCTCCAGCAACCTGCAGCAACAGCACAACAGCGCCACCAACAGCCTCAGGAACAGCACCACCAACTTACCACAGTCAAGGTGAGAGAGAGAGAGAGAGAGAGAGAGAGAGAGAGAGAGAGAGAGAGAGAGAGAGAGAGAGATCTTAAGATTTTAAGGCAATCAATCATTCTCATGGCTGTATTTTAAATCAGACTTAATTAAATTGCCAATGAAGCAGTTGCTGATTAATTTCAAAGCAATTGATGTGTTCTCTTATAAATCAAACCAATCCAGCTAGAAGAAAAGTCATTGTGTAATGTACGCATTATGTCTGTCCACACAGCACTTTCCAGTTTGGCAGTATCAACAGTTTTACCACCAGTGCCAATGTGACCCCCCTGCCCATCAAGAAGTTCCCCGGCCCTCCCGAATCGGACGCTGGGACTGACCTGTTGAATATCTGCCGCATTTGCCAGCTGCCGGGGTCAGACCAAGGTGGCGACACCCTCTTCTCGGCCTGTCGCTGCAGCGGTAGCCTGAAATACGTGCACGACAGTTGCCTGCTGGTGAGTGGGGGCGTCCAAACAAATAGAGTGACAAACAACGGTGCCTTGGGTGCCTTGGCACTTTGAGATACTTGATAGAAGTTCAAAGAAATAAGTATTGATGTGGTAGGCTTACTTGTGTGGAGCTGTTCATCTAGGTTGAAACTTGAATAATATGTTCACAAAGGGAATATACCAGCTTTATGATGTGCTGATGGTGAGCAGTAGTGGGTGTACTGTCTAGATTGAAAATTTTTTTTGTTTTGGTGATTTCACTTTTACTAGAGGGGAAGATGTAATGTTCTTGTTGCCAGATCTAGAACAACATTAATTAAATCTTGAAAGCTGTCAGCAGAATTTTTCCTTATTTTTGTGGTATAATTTTAAAGGGCTAGGATGCTCACCATAATCAAGTGATGTATGTAAGTATTATCAGAGAGATCAGTTTGTGAACTCTGAATTCTTATTGAAATTGTCAAAGATTTTCCAGTTTACCACAATACAATGTTAAAATCCTGAGGTTAAAAAAGTAATTGATTGTCTTTATTTGAAATTTTTTACCATGAATGTTTCAATTTTGTTTTGTTTTCTTTTTACTCAGAAATGGATTGAGTATTCAACCCGCAAGACAAAGAAACCACCTATGTGTGAGCTGTGCCACTACCCCTACACCCGCCACAAGAGATTCAAGGTGAGTGAGGCCCTGTAATGGTCATTTCTTTGGGAGTCGCTTTGGCCTTTGACAAAGACTTTCCAATCTGTTCTATCCCGAACTAAGTTCTTGACATCAGGGATGCTATTTTCCCCTTACTTTCTATGGCATCTGCCGCATATGTATTAATGGTAGAGGGAAAAAAGTTCAGTTTTTTTTTCGGTGACTGGTTCCATCCCTGTCTGAAACAAGCAAGAAAAGGACAGATAAGATTCAGTAAGAAATTTGTTGTGTATAAGTTCTTTGCACAGAGAATTCCGTGTTTTGAGGGGGGGGGGTTGTTTTTGTTTTCATCAAAACCATTCAGTATTATTGATACTTCTGCTTGTTCCTCTCCTCGGGGACTCTTGATTACAACTACTCATAGATGATAAGTATAATCTTTGTACATTTGAAAGGTTATCATCAGATTCTCAAACTGTTTTTGTTTTTGTAAAGGTAAGAAGTACTGCCCTGATATTATTCTCAAACGGCACAATTCACTACTTTTGCAGTGGTACAATATGCATTCGTATTTGAATATTCATTTATTGATTAATGTTTAAGACCTATCATTATATTGTTATTGTCTCCTTTTCTCACCATTCTCTCAGTTCCGAAACTGGAGGTGGCCACGCGTATCACGGCGTGATAAATGCCTGCACATCATCTTCCTGCTGACGGTTGTCATCATGATGGCGTGTGCTGCTGCCACAGTGATGTGCTTCCTGTCGGACAGCGGCCAGATCTCCCGCACCAAGTCTGAGCTGAGCCTGGAGGAAGTGATCACCCTGACCTGCGGTGTCTTGTTCTTCGTTTCCTTCTTTCTGGCCATGACTGTGGAAATCCGGGCACGGCACAACGTGTACCGCCTGGTGCAGAAGTTTATCACTCACAACACAGAGTGGCAGATTGAGCCTTACGATAAGGCAAAGGACCCTGGCTGCCCAAAACCGTACTTGTACGTGTAAAAAAGTTATTGGAGGAGCAAAGGATCTCAATTTCATTTCTCTTCTGTTTTGAAGGACTTAGTAAGAGTCATGAAAGCAGATATGATACTTGAACAAACGAAGAAAAAGTGAAGAGGCTGGCATAAAAAAAACTGGTTTAATTGTTGAGTATGTTGGTTGCGATTGCCAGCTGGCTACATCTATCAACAGACTGGAGTGATTGTGTCGATTCCATTCTGCAGACCAAAGTCCCGAAACTCAGTGTGTGTGTGTGCACACGTCTCCATGGGAAAAATTTTCTCCATGAAGAAAGGAATTTTTCAATTGTACATGTGAAATTTCGCGTACTAGTATGTATGATTTCTTCACTGATGTGCCCTGGATTGTATAGATAAGTTCAGACTGAAGTCTGTGTGTGCCTGTTGGTGTGTGTGGAGTGTATGAAATATAATATTCGATGGGAGAAGATGAAGCTCCTGGGCGCAATAGAAATTAACAATTCTTCAATTCCCTCAATATCCCTATTGCTGTAAATGCCCTCCATGTTCCCCATTGCTACTCCATTAGAAACACCAACTTTGTCCCTATTGGCAGCAAGCTTTTTTTTTTTTTTAATCCTCAAATCACACATGAAAAGAAAAAAAAAGGAAGAGGGGGAGCAATTTGAGATTCCTTGCTTTGTCTTTCTTTTATTTCCATTTCCCTTTTCTTTGTCATGTGATCATTCAATTTGTTGATTGTAGACATCTCGAATAAAAAAGAAGAAAGTCTCATCCTCAAATAGATTGTATGCACTCGGTTTACCTACCTTGGCTTCACTAAACCTGCTTATCAGTCTGTGCTCCAGGGTTCCTTTCGTGTGAGTGGATGTGAGTGATATTGTACTTGCAATGGTCTTCTTTGTTGATTCCAGAGAGAGAACTTTGTTGTTATCGTGTGTTAAAAGAAAACATTGTATTGTTTAGGCACACCCCTCATTTTAGAGGGCTCTGAACTCAAATGACGACAAGACTAATTGGATTTAAAATAACACAGAATTGACTCGACTTAATCTGTTGAATGTGATGTTGATGAAAGATGCTGCCAAGAATGTGATAAAAATGTGTCCGTATATCATATGAGATATATTTAACCTGTCCAGCTTTTTTTTTTTTTTAAAGAAATTTATATTTCCCTCACTAGAACAGTTTTGTAAATCTCTCTAGCTTGAAATGGTTTTCATCCTGACATTAGACACTCTTCATATATATTTCACCTATTTTCTATTGCTGACTGAAACTGGAGCGATTTTGAAAAACAAAAAAGTTTTTCAGTATTACTCAATCGTTGCTGTTGTTGCTGGGTTGATAATGGTGTATTAGGTCTGTCAGAATGTCAAGAATGTTCGTAATATTTTCCTGGTATTCTAAAGTTGTTTTCACTGCTTTTAATTTTATTGCTAATTGATTTCATGGGCCTCGTTTGATGCCCCACCTTTGACTGGTGTTGGTTATAAACATTTTACAAGGAAAAAATAATAATTATTTGCAACCCATGTTTGATATGTGTATGAGTTTAGAAGATGGAGTGAGCTGAGGATCGTTCAAGATTAGAAAAACCCCACACATAATATAATTGTACATTGTTGGTGTAAATATAAAAATAACTTTTGTGGCCGTTCTAAATACACCCCAAATACAAAAAAAACAAATTGGCTCACATTTTCACTGCAGCATCACAAACAGCAACTTATGCCCGTATGTCTTTCTCATTTCCATTCCCGTATCCCATATCCTACAGATAAAACAACAATGATATGTAAATTGTATTTGGTCCTAATTTTTGTTTGTTTGTTTGTTTAAAGTTTTCCATGTTTGTGCTTGTTTTCTATTTGTGGTTTGAGTTGTTCTATAATGGTTGTCTCCCCTCTTGCTGGTCCAAGGCTTTGTCCGTGTGGTTGCAATGTGGAGATGGCAGGCTGTATCAGCCCTCCCTCCGTCTCCTCCCCACCCCAATCTCTGGCTCTGTGAGTCTTAGGTCCCTATTTTCTATGTTGTTGTTTGGTTTGTTTGTTTGTTTTTTAACCCTTAAAGTATTTTATACAGCTTTCAAACCAAGGGATCCGCGGCAGGGTTTGTGACACAATGCTGAAATATCATTTATCTGTTTTCGTATTGTCATGTGAGAAATCTTTGATGTTGGCTGTGTGTGAGTGACAAGTTTTGAATCCTCAAAAAGCATTAACAAGTATATCAATGTCAGCCTTTTCTTGATTTACCTCACGCAAAATCAGTCATTCAAATGAAAGTGTTTTAAGTATTTACGTTCAAGAAAAGATATGAAAATGAGGAAGCACCTGGAGGTGTGGAAGTGTAAGGGGCCGTTCAAATATAATCTTTTTTGTAAGATAGGTGGAGAACTTGGCCAAATGTCATATTGCACTCATTGTGAGATGACAGACCAGATAGTCTATTTACTATAAAAAGAAGGGGGAAGGGATAAAAGTCTTTAAAAAAGTGTAAGATTATATTTGTACAGCCCCTAAGCCTGTGAACCTTGACCTTTGAGGCAAACACAGCCAATCAGCTGTTGTCTTCCCTTTATATTCTGGCAGAGACCTTGGAGAGTAAAAAAATATCTCCGTATCCTTTTTTCTTTCATAATTGCCTTCATAAACAATTCAGCTTTCGGTCAATCATCTACCTCAGCGTTTTTGTAACTCATCTTTTGTTTCGTTGCGGTTTTGTTTGTTGGTAAAAAAAAAGATATCGTTGCCATGCCTCATCTGTCCTCTCTCTCTCCTTGTGCACACATTGTCCAACACACAACAGCAGGACGGGTACATCACTCATCACGTCTCTAGGCAGCAGTGTGCTTTGTCAGAATAAACTGGGTCGACTTGTTGGAATCAGTGGTTGCATCTATTCCACTTTTTTTTTTCTTCTGTTCAGTCATCTAAAAGTAAAAGAACAGATGTTCCTGAACAAATTTGGGACTTGATACACCTTTTTTGTTTTCACCTCCAAGTGAAGTTCCTTCATCCTTTTCTTTTAAAAAGTTAAATATATCCCTTTGTATATATATATATATATATATATATATATATAAATAAATGTGTGTGTGTGTGTGTGTGTGTGATTTTCCCATGATATCCTTTGATTACAAATGAAGTAGTTTGAGGTTGCATTTGGTGTCAATGATCTTTGACTATGTTCTGACTGGAATATTTCAAAACAATGAAACCTGTTGCCATCACAGAAAAACTTTGCATACAATTGAACCAACGCACTCATACTGGTTTTGTATACACATACATCACACATAGAAATGCAAAAAAAGACGGGGTGGCACGATATATCACCTCACAAATCCCAAGTCATGTTCTGATGTCTATGTTTGTTACTGTTATGGGGTGGAGAATGCAATTTCTTTTGTTGTTGTTGTTGTTGTTGTTGAAAAATAAGTTTGAGTTTGCGTATCTCTAAAAGCTACTTCTTTGTGAAAAGAAAGATTTTTGAACAGGAGTGCAAAATATGTATTTGTGGTATCTGTGGTGTGTTTGAGTGTGGAAATTATTTCAAACATGGGTTGCCAATGATATTGTTTTGTTTCATTTGTAATATTTTATCATGACTATATCCCTTGTGTATTTCTCACGGAAAGCTTGCCAGCTCAGGGTATTGTACTGCTTTCCAATGTTCGCATCATCGACAAGGGACATTGGAGTATTTTGGAGTGAGTGGGTGATTGGTGGGAGTACCAAACAGGCTCTTCTACTTCTGTGTCTTCTTATCTTTTTTACTGCAGCTACCACTACCATCTTACTTTTCCTATCTACTGTTGCACGCTGTCTAATTATTTTTTTTTGGTCTTGTCTGTGTGGTCGGTGTTCATTCCCCTGTGTCTTGCCTTTTGCTTGGTGCATAACTACAGGGCCATAATCTAGATCCTTGGTCTTCCTGGACCATAAAATCATAATGCACTACTGTTAAGCTTGTTGGCCACTATTTTTTTTTTTTTTGTGGAGAGTTTTTTTTTTGTCATTGTCAAAAATATCTCTGTGGTTTCAAATGTTTTTTGAGGGATGAATTGTTTTTGTGTAAATCATCTCTCTGGTGTTTGTTGTTTAAACCCGTAACCAATTCTTCTATCATCTTACCCTCCAATAGGCCGCTTGTTGACCCTCGTGTGTTGTGGTGCCATAAAACCACCCACAAATTATCTTTGAGGTGGAGGGTATTTTTTTGTTTTTGTTTGTCGACTTCCATTTGTTTCAAATTACACGAAATGTAAGCATAGTTGGGTACTTACTTATGAAAACAAAAAAAAAAACCTTGAAAAAATAACTGATAATCTCCCCATTTCCATTTTTGTTTGTTTTCTTGTCTGACATTAATGAAAACTATTTGTGAACATCTCATCTAACTCATACTAAGAAACGAGTTTTTCTCCTTCCATGTCTCATCAACCTTTTTTATGACATATCCTCGTTTAAGGGTGACATACTGCATATGGCTAAGTGGATTGGTTGTGCGTGGTGGGGTGGGGTCTGTTTGTCCTCACAAATTCCATGGAGAAATGGCTCTACTCAATCAGGTATATTTTTTACTTAGATTTAAAGAAGATTGATCCTGCCATTCCTCCCCAAATCTATTGTGGTGATATCGAATCCATAAACACACATGATTATATTGCTGACTACTTGTGTCCATGGTAGAAAACCATCCAATTCATTGCATAACTTGCCTTCTGGTTTTGTTGTTAAAAACATGTATGTTCAAAGAGGCGCATTGTGCTAAAAACTCCAAACTTCATTCATGGTCTTCACTTTGTGCAGATTGACTTCAATCATTGAATTTAATCGTGGATTTGAATTGTACAGGTTCCTATTATAATCTTTGTTTTAAAACAAATTTGTCATTTGTTAATATAAATTCTATGGATATTATTACCATATAAATGTTATATATATATATATCATAAATGATCATTGTGTTGTATGAAACCTCTTTCCCTTTGAGCTGTCTTTTGAATCGGCATGAGCAGGCTATGCATTATTTTGTGAGTGTTTCATCCACTCGGATCTTCCTGGAGGTGGAATGTGAAAAAAAAAAGTGTACAGAACTTGTAAAAAAAAAATTAATACAGTCATCATTTTGGCTGCAATAAAATTGTTTCTCTTGTTGAACATTTTTGTTCTTCAAATTTTTAATTTTGTATTCTGTCTTCAAAACCTTTTGGCATTACATTTAAATGTACGTTTCGTTCAGTCTTGCTGCTGGTCAGGAAATAGATGATCATTTTTAATAGCGTGTGAATGTGTCCCTGGTGTACACTTTACTACTATCTCCTCTACTGAAGCTATCATCTTACCTGGTCTTGTATGGATCTCAGTGGTCATTTCCTATTTCATAGTCATGCTGTATGGTGCATAACTCCAGGGTCACAAGTTAGATACCCCGTGGGGACCCGGAGAATATAATACGTCCCCTGCGGGCCGGCAGGAGGTGAAAACCCTCCGAAGGCAGCGGGTGGTTGGTGGGAGTCCCTG
>JBCIKM010291440.1:0-11747 GCA_039654465.1 Melibe viridis | reverse complement strand
TCATCATCATCATCATCATCATCATCATCATCATCATCATCATCATCATCATCATCATCATCATCATCATAACCACCCACCTTTCCACTTCCAACTCACAATTGTTTACACCTCTTCTTGATTTGTGTAATGAACATCCAAAATCTCTCACACAAAAAACAAAAAAACAAAAAAAAACTAAATCTGTGAATTAAGCAAGTCGCACCTCTCACTTGTGAAGCCTTCAAGAATAAGGCCAATGTTTTTAACACCCCATAGATAGTAGGTAGGCAAAACCGTCAATAAATAGACACTTCCCTGAGATAGGGAAGGGCAGGGCAGTGTTTGTAGTCTTTACAGAGACAGCCTTACCTGGGTGCTTCCAACGCTGGAGTCACGTGACCTGTCGATGGCGTAGGCTGGACGGAGCTTCCGCTTCTTTTTCCCGCCATCTTCAGCCTCCATCTTGCTCCCAATAATGGCCGCCTATCAGACGACAGCACTGCGGCATCAGACTCACCAAATACTGTTACTGTGTTATTGTTGGTTTTATGATGCACAAGATTCTACTGCATTCCACGACCAGGTCTTATATTATCATGTTTGTACAAGTACCGACATACTTACACTTTCAGTTGCTCTACTTCAGGCAAAAAAAACAAAATATTCGTAGCATTTTGGGGCTCATTGCATAGGTCTAACACCCAGATATGGTATATGCTTTCAAAGCGACACTCAGTCACTTCTCACCTTTAATCAATAGTGAATTACGAAGTTGTTCTGAGAAACGTATCATGCGTATAAATGTATAAATTAGCCATGTGCTGCAATCCATTTCTCCCTTCCACGTATTAGTCCAATTTAATCAACTGACTCCGTTTTTCCTGTTATTGTTAATTTAACAGTGGTAAAGTGTTTTGTTTTTGTCATTATCATTGTTGTTATTGTTAATGTATTCAACAACAAAAATAACAACAAAAACCACCCTTATCAAATTGTCAACTTCTGTTGAAAGCATTTCACCATATCGGGTTATGTAACCACGGCCACATCAACACAATGTTCATGCAAGTGGATTAGTGACTTTTACAGATGATCAATTTCTTGTTTGCCTGAAGTCAGTATCTTTAGTGTTATTGGCAAGTTGGGGTATCAATGCCATCGATAAACAGTTACTTGATTACGCGATGAATTTAGTGGACTCGAACTGTTGTTGTCTTGTTAGCGCGCGAAATTCATCTTCCTGTTTTCCTAACTCCGTTCTACGTGAGCCTTTGCGTTACACGTTATGACCGACGACAAGAGATTCGTTATTGAAGACTATTTTGTGTATGCATGGGATTGATGTTGTATTGCCGTGAGTATAGAACACACAACACCGGCAGGGAATAAAGGCACCACTTATATTTTTGACAATGCCACCGTCCACAGGTTAAAACTGAGCAAAGCACAGGCTGAGTTTTCCACCCATCGGAGAGAAAGGGGGGAGAGAGAGAAGATGGATGGACAAAGAGAGAATATGATGCACAGCTGTTGGCAAGCTCCAGACCTCAACTTCATTGGTCGTCCACCACAGGTCAGAGACAGGTTACAACTATACCCGAAAAAACAGTGACAGTCAAGACCAAAGCAACGAGCCAGCAACGAACAAACAAACAAACACTCACGCACACACACAAGGTACTTCATGCTCCCGCCCTATATATAATGAACAGTTTTGATTCATGCAAAAAGAACCACTCCGTGTCAGCTCAATATTTTGTTTCGTGAAATCTAAAACTCAAAATCCTTGAACTTAAATTTTTAATGAAATTGTTGTGTTTTATATCATTTCCAAAGTCAATTCACAAAGAATTTCTTTCTATAAATCACTTAGTTAGGATCGAACGTATTGTCTGATATCTGACACAGGAATGACATTATTTTGAGTCATTGTTTTTGCATGCACTCGCCACCAGTTTGAGTAGAAAGTAGAAAACGATAGTTGATAGCCAGAAATTGCAACCAGTTGCAGAAACAGGAAATCAGTTCAGAGAGCCAATGATAAGACGGATCAGTGAATGAAAGAATTGTCGCAATATTTCTAAACAGTGGTAATATGAATGGTATATCAATTTATGAATAACCTCAAAATGAGTCAACATAAAACAGTCAGTATTCTGTCAAAACAAAAACAAAAATGTGACGCCTAAATGTGTCTATTGTAAATGGGTCCCTTGTCAAAGATTGTGATCTGATATCAAAAGTGACAGTCTGAGGTCAAGGTTCTTTTTGTCTGTCAGATTCTTAAACAGGCAGGGATGTATGAAGTAGATTGTGTGGTTGGTCGGACAACATTAACATAGAGGTCATAGACACAGTATCTACAAGAAAGACAGACATTTGAATCTTCCTGTTTTCAACATTCTGGAATCAAAGCTTGCATTGTAAGAAAAAGGTCCATTTTGACAGAAAATATGTCACATCAGAGCAGTATTGTACATTGATTGACTCTGAATTGGTTCCTTTCGGATACCCACCACTGATTTCTTTCTCTGGGCAAAAGTATTGGACAATAAAGTAATCTGGAAAAGGAGATATATTACTGTAAATGGTATCTGCATTTATTATTAAGTGATAACAATTGACAACAAGCGTCAAACCCTAAAATTACCAAGTTGTTCACAGGCAGTGCTACGACACAATGGAGATCCTAAATGGGTGGTATTAAGATTATCTGGAAACAATTGAAGTTTAGTGTCGAGATTTTTCTTTCTGGCATTTTTCTTTTCATTGCTCTTCTCATACCAGTAAGGTATAGTTTCTCGAAAAACGCGTATTTACATAGAGAATATCCACATTGACCGTACATCGTTAGCATCATAGCGTGAGAACCTGGGGGATATTGTCAGCCTTTGACTTGTTAGAAAACAAAGATTTTGCCCAATGGGGATTCCAGAATATTGAATACCAGGGATTCAGTGGTAGTTGTGAGAATCTCAACCAGTCACCTGAGGTCTGACGCTAGCAGTAGCAGGAGGAGGAGGCACGATTCCATGTCCTCGACGTGCATACAGCTGACGAACCACCGCCCTGTGGGGTACCTGGATGCGTGGGTAACTGTCCGATGGGCGGATAAACTCTGGTGGCTCGCTGGCGGCTCTAGAAGGCAGCTTTCTCATGGCTGGGGCTTCGCCAGCGTATCTCCCCCGTGGATGAAGGGGTTTGCCAGTCATCGCTTTTTCAATCTCAGCATCATAGTCAAATCGAGTGGGACGACGGCCAACGGATTGAGCACGGCCCAACCGTGAAACCATCGGAGGCCTGTGGGCCCTGAGACCTTCTGTACCTACACGGTACTTGTTCACAGGCTGAACAGACCCGGCTCTCAAGGTGCGGACATTGGTGCGGACAGGTGACACGTCAGCACGTCTTTGCGGAGGGAGAGAACCCGCCCGTGCACCGCGAGAGATGAGACGCGGGACAGACCCAGCTCTGCTTCCCATGACAACAGGAGGCCTATGAGCTCTCAGTCCTTCAGTGCCCAAACTGCCGGGGTTGGGTTCATACAGCTCGGCATGGTAGCTAATTGGCCTGGGTGGCACTGAACGCGCTCGGCTAGCCCGCGAGTCCGCGCCTGCACGCAGTCTCCATGGAACTTCGCTTTGAACGACTGGCGTAGTAGGAGAACTAAGTGGGTTAGAAGGTAAAGAAGGAGTTGGTAGGTATATTATTGTTGGTGCCACCTGGGGACTTCCAACTACCTTTGGGCGGTTATTGAGCTGTTGTTGCAGCCGTGCAGGTCTCCCCATGACTTTAGGGGGAACAGAACTTGCCCTCGCTTTCATGCTGGCAACAGATGCGCGAGGATTGGAGTGCATCTCGGTATCAATCTGCAGGAAGGGAGAGGAGACATGGGCGTGGACAAACAATGTTAAGGAGGAGGATGCACCGGGCAAAATAAAACGAAGTCTATTTTAAGGACAGATAGGAGTTTCTTTATGATCATTCAGATGGGTCGATTCTTAAGGGAATGGTTAGGTAAAGGGTGGAAATGTGGGGTGGCTGGTCCTTCTGAAAGAGTAGTTGAAAACTTAGGACCCAAATTTGGAGAAAAAATAATACTTGCAAGATTTCTGTTTTACCGATTCATGAGACATGTAATAAAGATTATAACTAAAGAATAGAAAGGAAACGATGCATAGTTGAAAGAGCTGTAGAACAAACTGAAAAAAAACCAGTAAAATAATGAACGACTTTCAAGAATTTCGACAGGATCAGAAGATTTTCAAAGAAGACAATCTGTAAGCGTATGCACAAAGAGTAGGTAGCCATGATTAATCAACTTTGTGCACATTGGTGCAGAAAGATTTATAACGGCCAGAGATTGCTTACACAGGAGGTGGAAGCTTGAAGGAAACCACGTGATCAGCCACCATTGCCAAGATCTACCTGTTTGTGTAGCCAATCACACGGCGTTTACGGTGCGGGTGTTGCAAACATTTTCCTAACGCTCGTAGCCGCTCCGACGATCTAAATTGGCAATCTCGGACGGATAAAAAAAAAAAATACACCGAACTGGCTCGGTGTGCGAGAATAGTTGTGTTATTTTGCGGAAATCACGTCTACGACATCCGTAATATCGGGAATAATTCCACCAAATCGGTTTTGTTATTTGATTTCTGTAAATGCTCCCCAACTCGCCGAGAAAGCGATAGCAGTGCAAAACACACAGAAAAAAACACCCACAATAACAACAGAAACACAATTAACGATAGCAAACAGTTACCGTGCTGAGACGTTCAGCCTCCTAGGTAGACGTCCCGATCGGAGAGTGTTAGTGTTATACACATCATAAAAAAATCTATTGGTATTAGACACAAAACAACATCATGCCATGCCAAAGTGTTATCAGAAAAGAGAAAGAAGAAATCTACGTTATCGCGTTCTCAAGATTGAATTTATTTGCTCACACTTGGTATACTTTACACAAAACTGGGTGAGCAACTACTTGATCAAGTTTTTCCTCTCCCCGTAAGCAAGTTAAGAGTCAGTAAGACGGTGTGTATTATTGATGAGTCGGTGCAACAGCTCAACACAGTATGCAAAAAAATGGCTTGATTCCAACATAATAATTGGATAGAATAGCAAAACAACAAAACAAAAAAGATACATAAAAAAGCATGGCTGTATGGATAAATCACTTCAGATTTTTTTTATTTTTTTTTTACAGGAGAAAGTCAAGACTGGGGATTTTCTAACCTCACAGCAGCTTTAGTGAATGGTTTCAATGCTTTTTTTGCCTCTGAAAAACATAGAAATTAAAAAGTCCTCCACAGAATTTTTACCACACACGTAAGACACACAAGTAAAGAGCACTGCCAGTTTTTTCACAAGTGTGCTGTTTTAGCATTGAAAAGCTGGCATTAAAGATACGTTCTCTACTGTGCATGCAAAAATACTTGACAAATGAAAGATGTTATTTACATCGCATTCAATGTGAAAGACGCGTGGCAAATCAAAGGTTCTTCGATTCACAGTGTACTACTAATCACAATCTCCAAATGGGATAAAGAAATCATCATCATAACTATAGTAAATATCTACCACTTTTATGATAAATAAAAATAACTTGCATACGATTCCATGAGTGTTTCTTTAATTAAGATCAAGTAACTTCTCGAAAGCTTACTCTATCACCAAAGCGAATTTATTATACTTGAAGCAACAAGACATCGTGCACAATTAGAAAACGACAAATAAAACCATCAAAAGCTTTAAGCAAGAACTGAGTTTATAAAGCATCTTTTTCTTTAATTCCAGCTCATTTTATACAGGTAATTATTTAAAAGAAAAAAAAAACAAGAAAAAAATAGATTTCCATAGTAAGATCATAGCTGTTTAAGCTTTCTCATTCATTTACTTTTAATTAAACATTCTGTGGGCAAACTGATTTTTTTTAGGTACCGCGATAAAGAGAAATTTAGAAAAGGGATTTCTTCTCAGTGAAAAATAATGAATCTCTTTACAAGAACTGAAAACACATCTAATTTAATCTGGCGATGGCTTCTCGAGAGATTTTTTAATGCAATGTCATTGGCTTTCGAAAGTATTTTGAAGTTTCAAAGTGTCTCTTCTCCACTTAGTAATATAGTTGCAAGTCGATACTGATCCCAGACAAAATTGTACAAACCTTTGCCATGGAAGGATTTATGTAAACCTAACTCTATCAACTAAATAAACAGATGAGATGACCTCCTTTTGACTAAAAGTATCCAATGTTTGGAGAGCTAGCTCAAGTATTTTTCAAAAATGTTCTGTAGCAATATATATTGCCACTCCTACTCCTACAATGCTAAACAGACTGTTCTGAGCCCTGCTTAAGAAACAATTGAGTTAAATCCTAAATTGCAGAGTTATGTTTGCTTCATGAAGCTTGGATTTTTTTCTTTGTATTTTTTATTATCATTATTATTATTTTGATTTGTCTGAACGCATTACTTTAGATAAAGATCGCCGTGTAGAAATCATGCATCAAATCTGAATCCTTACCTAGAAAAGATTTGCTTATTTTGGCAAGGAACAGCACTGCATGCATACGTTAAAGAGACTTCATTATTTATTTTTTTTTTTTTGGTTACTTCCTTCTTTGAAGGTATCCAATTTGTTCAATCGAGAACTTCTTTTATTTCTTCTGGCTCGTTCTCATTTATATTTTTTTCTTTGTCCTCCCGAGATATCCATCTTTGAAACCAGCGTATTTATTACCTTGATGTTGATTTTGTCCAACATGGTGAGTTTCCCGGTGTCCCCTCCGGCCTTGAAGTAGGGGATTTGGACTTTGCCCTTGCCTAGCAAAGCATCTCCCTCGATCAGTGGGAACACATCCACCCGATGCGACAGGCCGTGGTCATTTGCGTGGGACCGATAGGATGACACAGGCACACTGTGCGACCTCCCTGCGATGTGGACAGGTATGTGATCAGAACTGTGAGTATAGCTGGGAAGTGGTCTGGGAATAGCAACACTGCGGCCAAGCGAACTCTCCGCCCTTTCTTCCCGATCCTGTATCTCCGAACGCATATTTTTTAACCTATCAAGATAGCCACTAAAGAGTGAATCAGCTGAAGTGTTTGTTCTTGGGGTGATGCCTAACATTCTTTGGTCAATCCCGCTCTCGAAGCCTTTTAAAGGTATCGGTGGCGGGTAGTATCTAAAACCGTACCTACTTTTACCGTCTTCAGACACCGCACTTCCCTCTACGCTCATTAATAAGCTTGCATTCCTGTATGAAGAGAGATCTGAGTCTTGCAAAATTGATCTCGCACGTGCCGCAGTGTTGGAGAGGATGGAGTCAAACACGCTGGATTTGGGGCTGATGGTTAGCTCACTCGATGATTTAGGGAAAAGGGTTTGTGGAATACTGTAGGAAAAGTTCGAGGATGGGCTCACTGAAGATGTTAGATGGGTGGAAGAGGAGGAAGGTGAGGGTAAAAACTTGGAGGAGGGGAGCACGTCATCATCATCATCATCATCAACATGATCATCATCGTCAACAATTTCAAAGCGATGACCATCATCTGGGTGCTGGGTTAACTCAAGGATTCCTTGACGAGACGGGCCAAATGGGACATAGTCATACATGTCAGCCATATCCGCCTCGTAAGATCCATCATACGGGCTTTCATAGGAGCTTAGGTGCAAGGAGGAGGAAGAACCCGCGGGGCGGGGGCACGAGTACATACCACGATCTCTGTAGCTATAGGAGTCTTCCTCGTCGTCACTGCCCAGCTCTGATGTATAGTAACTTGTGGACGACGGCCCAGCTGGCAATGGTCTTCTATTCCGAACGACTTTGTATTTTCTTTTGTAAGAGGGTAGCTCGTATTCATCGTCGTCTTCATACAACTCTCCATCATCATCGCCGGTGACGTCTTCATCGCCATCGTCTAGTGAGATGTGGTATCTGGGCAGAGTTGATCCGGTGTCGGTCCGAAACCGTGATGAGGAAGAGAAAGACGATGATGGAACATAACCGTGATATAGCCTTGATGAGCTCCGAGTGGTGAACGGGCTTGTGATGGAGGGGTCCGACAGAAGGGACTTGTAGGAAACCACAGACATCGCCTCATCCCGGGGAGTAGGAGGTAGGGGCGTGGCGGAATCGAGGTACGATTTGTAAGACACGAATGAATTGGTGCTTGGGCGTATGCCAGGGGTGTGGGAGGAATCTTTCAAGAAGCTATGGATTCTACTGGACAGAAGGGAGCCTGGCGACGGAGTGGTGTCCAGAACGGAAGCAGACCCCGTCATACTTCTCCCCCGAGGAGATGACAAGAGTGATGATGGTGAAAGGGAGGACCTGGTTGTTGGCGCCGTAGGGGAGAGAGTCTTCCTGGCGGGGGGAGGCAGGGACCCAAAGCGTGAAGTTGGCCTCCCCGCCCGTCGTGTGGCCGGGGAGGGATCCTGGTGCTGTTTAGAAGGGACGGGGGATGAACTTGTGTTATGCCACTTATATGACCAGAACGAGTCCCTACTTTTGAATAGTAGCTGCATTTATTCTATTTGAACTTATTCGTAATTTTTGCATCACTTGCGAGTTTTTTTTCTCTATTATTATTATTATTATTATTATTATTATTATTATTATTATTTGCCACATTAATAATTTATAGGTCAGAATTAAACTTGCTTCCGGAAATATACACAAAAATACAATTATTGTAATCTCAAAAATGCAAAGAATAAAAACACAAACAAAACCGGACTTACCAGAAGGCAATAGTGAAACAAATCAGCGAAAAAGAGAGCATTTTATATTAGATTAGGCATACACAGAAATAGAGAGTGGGGGAGCATTGCCCTGTCACATAGAAAAACAGGAGCAAAATTTGGCTATTCGCGATATTCTTTAATCTTCCAAACAGTAATGGCGGGTTGCCCATATCAAGTAATGAAAACAAAAGGAATTAATATAACCCAATATTTTTTTTTATTGTTGCTTAAATTATTTCACTAAAACACAAATAAAGAAAAGAGGAAGGAGAAAGGTTAAAATTAAAAGGGTTTTTTTTTTTGTTCCTAAAATCTGCTTATTACGAAAAAAAACAAACCATTTGCTTCATGTGCGAAAACACATTTTGTTTTAATGCAATGTAGCGCGTATTATAAACATTAATCAATCACAGATATCAATCTTATTGAGGGATTTGTGCAGCAAAAACTTTGTCTACCTTTTTTTATTTCTAGCATTTTTAGTCATTAACTTCTTTTTCGCATTAACAATTTTCAATAATGATATGATGATGGCTGTAAAATCGGAAAGTGAATGATTTTTTGTTTACATTTTTTACCCCCTCTCTCCCCAAAAGAAGTTGCCAATGTTTATGGTTTTTACAACATCGGTGATGTAAGTTTATTCAAGTTGTAGAACATAAATGTTAAGTTCCATTACTTTGGTATTGTTATACATTTATATACAACAACCGATTACTTGATCGAGGTAAACATCAACCTAACAATAAGTTAGAATATAACTATACCAATAAAAACTTATGGGAAAATATGACAAATTAAATCGCTAGTAACGATACTGATTATAAAACGGTACTGATGAAATTTTGTTCTATGATTATGATTAATAATAGCACCGATGATAAAGGTATCAATAATGATGATGATGATGATGATGATGATGATGACGATGATGATGATGATGATGATGATGGTGGCGGTGGTGGTGGTGGTGGTGGTGGTGGTGGTGGTGGTGGTGGTGGTGGCGGCGGTGGTGGTGGTGGTGGCGGTGGTGGTGGTGCTGATGATGCTGATGATGATGGTGGTGGTGGTGGTGGCGGTGGTGGTGATGATGATGATGATGATGATGATGATGATGATGATTATGATGATGATTATGATGATGACGATAACGACGACGACGACGATGATGATGTTAATAATTTAAAAGAAAAAACGTTATAATAAGAAGTTAATTCATCTTTGGCTTTGGGGGGAAAGCAATTGAGATTCGTGTGAGCGGCTTGGGATGCGAGGCAACACAATAAATGAGTGGATAAAATCGCCTCACATAAAAAAATAAAATAAAATTCAGGTGCTCAAAATTTAAAACGGGTTTTGCAAACGGTGTACTGATCAGGTGCAAAACAGGTAGAATCTTTTGGGTATGGGGCAAAGTGGCTGAACATTCGTGAACTGACACGACGCAGAAGGTCAAAAGGAAACATAAGATAATGCACAACGAAATTGGATTTATGAAAAACTAGAACGGCGCATAACATTACGTCCTCTAATTCTGAATGGACAGTGGAATATAATGTGAGCTACCGTATGCCACTCTGGGTCAACCGCTATGCTAAACTCAAATTTGTCAACACAAATTATAAATGGGTTTTCAAAATAGGGGTGTACGTGGCTTTCAAATTAAATTGAACAATCAGAAACCGACGTGAGTTTGTTTTGTTTTTGGTTTTTGTTATTTGAGTTGGGTTTTTTTTTTTTTTCATTATGAAGGAACACTTGGAAGGGTACGAGTATTGGGAACACAGCACTTCTTTTGAAACTAAAAGGGTAAAAAAATCCAATTGCAATGCATCATTTCAAGAGAGTTGAAAGACAGTTGAGATATGATGAGACTTAAACGTCGTAGAAATCATAAAGTGGAAAGGATATGATTTCAGATGTGAATACTGCAGATGTTCTGGTTTTAGAATTACAATAATGATTCCCTTAAAATGAAATGGATAACAAACTGAAAGAGTTAAAACGACACCAGAGACAAACTCAATTTGGGATAAATCGTGGCATAAAAAATGATCACATTGAGAACGTTACAAAAAAATGGCAAAAACCCTGTTCATAATTCGAAAACGTTACATTCGACAAAATGGTAAGAGTTCTGTGGAGGACCTTCAGCGTGTGAAATGGAACATAAATCAATCAATCAATCAATCAATCATCAGAAGGTAAAAACACAATAATTTATGCAATATAAGGCAATTGGAAGCATAAAACAAATACAGATTGATCATGATGAGAATAACATTAATGATCTTCCGTAGCAAATCGCTCTTTTTTTTGGCAAATGCGGGTCAAGTTTTTGTCTTTTTTGTATCAAGAGCTTCACAGCCTTGTTGGGTTTGTTTTAAGGCGTTGTGGAAAGCCGACAATTTGCAGTAGACCGAGCACAATACAGGACTGAAGTCCTTGCTCCCTTTCGCTTAACATTGAGAAGTGGTTCACTCTACTTATTAAGCATTGCTTTTATGGCATGAGAACCAAAATATCAAAAGAAATATTAAGTGCAATTACTGGTCTGGCCTCCAGACTAAGATAATCTGCAAGAAGGTGATTCGAATGCTGAAGAATGAGTGTAATCAGACTGTCTTTTTGCCTCTTCAGGGCTTATTAATGAGCCAAGAGATCAATACCTCCAGGGTGAAATTTTCTTCCAGCGAAAGGGCCAAAAGTGGATATTTTAATGTTAACACGATATGTTTTATATATTGTGTTCATTTTGTTCCTTTGCATTTTATGCAAATATCTTGAAAATATCACAATAAATAGCATGAACGAAAGATGTCTTTTAAAAGAATTGGATACTACTTAATTGTCAAATAGTTCCAAATTGGAAACTAATTAATAAAGTTGATGTTCATGAGAAAAATGAAGCAATATTAAGACAAGGAAATTTGGGAAAAAGGAAAGGAAGAGAGAGAGAGAGAGAGAGAGAGAGAGAGAGAGAGAGAGAGAGAGAGAGAGAGAGAGAGAGAGAG
>JBCIKM010291332.1:0-11747 GCA_039654465.1 Melibe viridis | reverse complement strand
AGTAAGACAAAAAGCTTCAGTGAAAGAAAAGAAACAGAAGTAGAAGAGGTACCAAGGACGCCTCCAACCTCAATTCTTCAGTGGACAGACCACAGAGCCCAGAGGAAAGTAAGATGAAAGAATTAGTAAAAAGAGGAAACAAATCAAACCACAAACAGCAGAGAGATGATATACATTAAAATATAAATATCATCTCTCAAAACACATATACATCACAGAGAGATGATTTACAATCTTTTTAAAAATCATCCCTCCTTAAAAAATAAGCAATGGCCATCACATATAACACCATTATGGTACAGGAAGACCATAGATCTTAAACCCCCCTTTGTGTACAAAAGTACTCAGTACGTTTTAGTTGTGACCCTGCAGTTATGTGCCAAAAGGTTTGAAATAAGGGATGACCATTGAGTTGCAAACAAGACAACAAAAACAGGAAATCACAGAAAATGGGAAAAAGTAAAACGATACTTTCAGTGCAAAAGAAAAGAAACAGAAGTGGAAGAGTCCACCAGGGACTCCCACCAACCACCTGTGCTGAGGAAATGCATTGGTTAAAAAAATAAAAAATAAATTGTGGCAAGATGCAATTGCAGACATAGTGGAAAAGAAAGGTTATAAACTTGTAGATGCAAAAAGAAAGAGTCTAGATAGGGATCAGTGGTGAAAGTTTGTGCATAGCAATTAAACCTTACACCCAAAGGTACAAAAGGTAAAGATAAAAAAATAAAATCCCAGACAGCACAGACCACTGACCTTTCTGAACTGCATGACAATGTTCATGAGGCTGCTGGTGGTGGTGGACTGGCTGGAGGAGGCTGACGCGCTGGACGAGGACAACAGGTCCTCGATAGAGATCTTGTTCTTGATGCCTTGGTACAACAACTTTTGTCTGGTTGTCAACGGGCAGTACACCAAAATCTCAATCTGCAAAAGTAAAATCAAGACAGATTTCTTTATTTTTTGTTGCAAAAGGAGAAACACAAATCATTAACTTGTAAAATGGGAGCAATTTGAACATTTTCTCATAAGCTCATTGCATACCATTTTACTTAAGTGAATCAGAAACAGTACTTCAGGGTATTTAAAAGTTACCTAACAAAGGTTGGTTAAAAGAGTAGATCAAGCTAACACTTGCCTTATCAGACAACTCATTCTCCACATCTTTCTTCACTCTCCTCAACATAAAAGGTTTTAGAATCATATGCAATCTGGACAGCTGATCTGAAATAAAAATTTGTTTTCAAACAAGTTACAAAATAGAAAGCAGGTATCAAAATTTAATCATATCATACATACATAAAATACATTAACTTAAGAGATGATGATGATTGTTATTTTCAGGACACCATGACACACAAGGGTTATAAAGGCTAAATGATTGAACAGTTTTGACAGTTTACAGCTGTCACTTGAAACGAGCAGAAATGACATTACTGTTATGTACTTCAAATGGACTAAAATAAAAAACAATGAATAAATGTTTCATCAAAGAAGAGACAAGATAATTCAGAGCAGGGAATCCATTAAAAGTGAACAAAATGTTTAATTTACTTTCATCAATCCCGGACTGCTTTTCCACATGGCTTTCAATGTCTTTGGAGAACCATTCATTAAACTCATCGTGAGAATCAAACAACGTCGGCATGATGAAATGGAGCAACGCCCAAAGCTGAAATAAATGGAAAAATCCAAAGATGAACCAACCAACCAACCAAAAAAACAAAAAAAACCAAGATTCCCTCCATATCTTAATGTCTGGTAGGATAATCACAAGGAATCAAAAACAGAGAATTTGTTGATATTTTGTACCATGCACATGGACCATCTCCGCTCACACCATTTTTTCATTATCATCACAAACAAGAAGAAAAAAAACCCCAGAAAACTCAACCCTTGTCAAGTAAGCAAACCAATGTTTTTAATAATATATGTTTGAAATCAATAAAAGCTTGATGAAGGGACTTGACCATGAAGAAAGTAATGGTTTGAAGCACAAATTATGAAGACAAAGTAACAGGCAAAGATGGACAAGAAATAAAAATCATATTTTTCAAGGACTGATTACTCCCAGTGAAGAATTGATAATACAAAATGAATCATCTATTTAACCAAATTATCTTTTTCTCAATCTGACCGTTAACAATCCAGAAAACACACCAACAAGGGTATCTACCTCTGCCATGCTGTTCTGAATGGGTGTCCCTGTCAACAGCAGCCTGTTGCGGCAGTTGAAGCCCAGAAGAATCTTCCATCTCACACTGTCAACAATAGAAAGTCAAAAATCAGAAAAACATCCAAAAATACTGAAAATCAATCGATACAATAACACAACAACTAACAAAACCTATCATAACAAAGAAAAAGATTGTAAAAACCCTGCAATAAGAGTCACTTGATAAATGATAATTCAAGACTAATCAAAAACAAACCCTGACAACATAAAAGGATTGAAATGAGTATAAGACAAAGTCATTCAGAGATACCACCTGGGCAAAATTCCAAATTTATCCCTACACGGGCAGAGTGGCTCCAGTGGAAAGGTGTTGGACTTCCATGCTGAATAGCGTGGGTTCTATTCCTGCCGGTGCCATCATGTTGTGTCCTTGGGTACGGCACTTTGCCAAACTTACCTCGTAGATCCCCCTGGTTGTAGACAACGTTGTCGCTATGTCTGAAAAATTGTAACACGCCTGACAGGCCACTTGTCTCGTCATACATATTACACGTTCGTTGTCTGCAAGGGATGTAATGGTTTTGTAAACTGCAGAGAGCACCTCGGCGGATATGCGCTGCATTAATGCTATCTATTAAAAAGCCTGATAAACACTGTGAAGTAATGCAATACTCTAACATTTCAGGACAAGGAGGGTAGATGCTATTCCTTTTTACACTATTTATTCTAAAAAATGGCACCTTTGATTCTCAATTTTGATTGGACAAGAGAACCATCAAAATAATGACATCGCAGATGTCCAGTTCAAAAGGTGCTGAAGGGCATTGAGTGCATTGCACACAAACTTTGAACTGAATTTGGTGGGGGCACATTTGGTGACACAAGAAACTATGGTCAATCATGACACATCATGACTATGACACTAAACAATCTTTTACCCAAACCACTACAAAAATGCAAAATATGGTTCATTGAAAACGAATGACTGCAACGCTCATTTTCTTCTCCTTCCTAACTTTAAACAAAAAGCCTGTTGCACAAACCTAGATGTACTCTTAATAGCTTGCGCTTCATCCAAGACCATGTACTGCCACTTGATGCGCTGGAAGTATTTGACGTCCTGGATCACCAGCTGGTATGACGTGATCACTACATGAAACGAGGCTTCTTCCATATGCAGGCTTTTCTGATCCCAAAATTTGCGCAAAATTTTCCTGTCCTGTGTATTTCCCCAGTAAGGTACAACCTGGAAACAAGATCAGATCTCAGTAACAATGGCTTTGTCTTAAACCTAGTTTCAAGCCAATGTAATGTGAAGATAATAGTAATGGTAGACAACCTTAAACTTAATACCAAGAATAGGAATGAATACAACAAACCAAAGAGAAAAACAAAACTGTTAAAAAATTTAAAAGATAAACAAAATAAAAAAAGCTGGAAAAATACACACACAAGATGGCTTGATGAGACATATAAAAAGAAAGTTCAACTATTTATTCTTCAATCTGTGTTAGAGCGTAGTCAGCAAATCATTTCTATGAATGAAGAAAACCATTTTAAATCTAAGTGCTTAGTTGTTTGCCAACACTGCTAGAAAAGGTAGATGGTATAAATGGTCCCACCTTGAATTTTGGTGTAAACCTTGACACTTCTTGCTGCCAGTTATGGAGTGTTGATGCTGGGGCAATGACTAAGAAAGGTCCCCATATTGACTGAACCTGTGGATATACAGTTATATTTAACCAGTGATTCATTCATGAGAAGGAATGTGAAAAGAAGAGGAAATTTATATGCTTGTCCGTTGCTTAAGTCTATGGTCTTTGTTTGGTATGTTTCAGATCTTCTATTTAAATCTGTTTGATTCCTTTGAACAGATCAATGAGGTTTGGGGAAAAGCAACTAATCACCTTCAGCCATGTTTGCGAAAAGTAAGCAACAAAGTGGGCTATGTAAAAAATGGATTTTTGTGAACAACATTTAAGTTACTTATCATGCCTTTTGAACAGGACTGACATTAAGAATGAAGAAGATTATGCTGAATTTGAAATAATATCCGTTTGTGGTGAAAACTTTGCAGTATTTCTAGTTAAAGGTTATCTGACATCATAATCCCTTCAAATTCTACATACACAACAATTTTGATAGTTCTAAAAACACATGCCTTTGTTGGTCTTTGTTTGGTATGTTTCAGATCTTCTATTTAAATCTGTTTGATTCCTTTGAACAGATCAATGAGGTTTGGGGAAAAGCAACTAATCACCTTCAGCCATGTTTGCGAAAAGTAAGCAACAAAGTGGGCTATGTAAAAAATGGATTTTTGTGAACAACATTTAAGTTACTTATCATGCCTTTTGAACAGGACTGACATTAAGAATGAAGAAGATTATGCTGAATTTGAAATAATATCCGTTTGTGGTGAAAACTTTGCAGTATTTCTAGTTAAAGGTTATCTGACATCATAATCCCTTCAAATTCTACATACACAACAATTTTGATAGTTCTAAAAACACATGCTGAAGTCTTTTTATCATAAAGATTGGAAATGATAAACACATAACAAATCAGCACAAAAATTGTTCAAATTAAATCAGTTTGAGACTAACATACCTCGGCCAGATATGCTAGAAAGGCTATGCTCTGAACAGTCTTTCCCAGTCCCATTTCATCAGCCAGAATTCCATTGATACCCTGGTTATATAGATTGGCTATCCAATTCATGCCCTAGGGAGAGAAAACCACGCATTTAACAAAAGTTGATATCAAAGGGAAAACAACCGACAACAGCAGACAATATAAAATTTATCTCAAAAGCTTTCGACAGAATTGGTCCAGATGTTTCAGTCGGGACATTATTAAATTCCCCACATTTTTTGTCCATCCATTAACATTCATTTTGATAAGCTAATGCTTGCTGTATTGACATGTAATATGTTAAAAAAGATGTGACCATAACCGCACCTTGAGCTGATACCCTTTCAATTTCCCACAAAACATGTTTGGCTGAGCGCTTTGTGCTTCTTCTGTTAGAGAGGGCTCGGCTAAAACACCATCCACTGAAAGACATAAACAAATTTTGATTTAGAACATTAAACAATATCATCCCTTGAAATGGATCAAGAAATCTTGTTATTGCTTTGAAATTTTATGGATATTTTTTTTTTTAATAGAGCAAAGAGTAAAAACGAATTACCCTTAGTTTTAGGATTTCCCAAACTCCAGTTTTAGAGACGATAGGAAGCAAAATGTATTGCGGACCCCTACACTCTTCTAGGATGGCATTTCAAAAGTTGACTGACTGTTACCAAAGATTCATTCATAGAACAGCAATCAAATGTAAAATTTTACTCACAAGCACTGGAATCAAATGCCTTCCGCTGGAAGATGGGGAGAAAAATAGGATAAAAGAGTTTTAATACTTACATTTCTCAACAGGTTCTGAACAATTAAAAATTATACAACTTTCCATTTATTAAAATTTGTTTAATTACTCCACTAGGCAGTAAAGCTGTGGCACATGATGATTTGTGCCCTATTACATCCAGGGCTTTAGATAGGCAGGCTTTGAAGGGAAGAAATACAGCATGATGAAAATAAACACTTTATTATAATGATAGAACACTCAGTGATCTTAATCACATTTAAATTGTACGAGATGATATTTCATTATTTTTTCTACTTACTGTCTGTTTGTGCTTGTAATAAGCACTCTCTGCATTCACCAGTGCAAGCCTCTTGGCAGACTCAGGATCTGTAAGGAGAGACAAGGAGGAGGACATCATCAAAGAGAGGTCGACACATACCACATTCAAAAGGACATTGAAAGCATATTAGTAATAGAGCACCTTTCCTTGAAACCACAATATTGTTTTTCATCAAATTTTTAAAATAATCAGATTTAATCATCCACTTTTTTTTATTCAATAGTTCCCTGCAGAATGTCATTTTCTCCATATTTTACTTTTCCCCCAAAAAAAATTTTTGCAGAGAAAAAGCAGGTCACAATTAGCGATGTATGTGTTTCACTCTAATTTGGCCAGCAGTGGAGATAATCAGTTCTTGCAAGTAGCCGTCGAAATAGAATAAAATAACATAAAAATGCAAGACTTTTGGAGAAGATCAAGGCAAACTATCAGCCATTTTACCATAATCCTCCTCTTCCATTTCATCCTCCAAAACTCCTCCATTGATATGACGAGAAGAGTTGACATTTCGTTTCTGCTCATCAAGCTGACTCAAGATATAATCTTTCCTATCGCCTCCTTCCCCTGTGATTTTCCTAGCCATGAAGTGAGCATACAGTTCTGTTTGTGTAATCAAAAAGTTGAGTTTTCGCTGC
The DNA here is from genome assembly GCA_039654465.1 of Melibe viridis. Classification (NCBI taxonomy): domain Eukaryota; kingdom Metazoa; phylum Mollusca; class Gastropoda; order Nudibranchia; family Dendronotidae; genus Melibe; species Melibe viridis. The sequence continues at coordinate 5,235 of JBCIKM010291332.1, read as the reverse complement.
TGGCGTTTTGCCTGAAAAAAACGAAACCAAAAGTGTCAAGCAGACCTTGTCCAGTATTCCTTGGCTTAGAAACAAAGCAAAACAGTATGAACTACAAAAACAATACACTCACTTCTTTGTGAGAAACAAGACAAGAATATAATCATGCTACAAAATAAACAATACACATAGTGGCCAACTTTTCAGAAAGCTAAAACAGAACACCCAGACCTGACTCAGTCACTTAGACCAAAAAAGTCCCTCAAAGATTGAAAAAAAAAAAAAAAAAACACCCACCCCCACCCCCAAAAAAAATAATATAAAAAGGAAAAAATACAACAAAGAAAGAAAGCCCGAAAACATATAAAATCTGACATATTTATTTCAGCCACCAGTAGTATGAGAGAGGGAGAGAGAAAGTAGAACATCAAGAGGTTGACATCTGTCCCAGTACCTCCATCTCAGTCAACATGCTTACGATGAAACACACGATTACTAGAAAGCTGAGAGTAAGACGGGTTTTAACTTAATGATAGAAAGTATGGGTGTAACATTTAGCCATTTTGATCGTGAAGCTTTGCGAGACGACAATGAATACCTTAGAACAGTCCAATTTATCAGGTTTGTTGTTGCCAGAAGAGTTGTAGTATGACAGTAAATAAATACGTTAATAGTTTTCACCAGTAAAAGAGCTCCGATTTTGTCTCCGTGGGACACTCACTTCACGGTGAGAGCACAGGTATGGTGAAATTACATACAGTGAAGAACTGACTGCTCAACTAATGAGCTTGCCAGTTAGGTCTACGGGTTTGCACGTTAGGGAATCACCAATTGAATAAAGAAGAAAAGAATATCTTAGGGAATTCGGATGAACCGGCTCTCTATGTATTCAAAGCCTTAAAGTTCCAAGCGTGATCTAATTTCTTTTCTTTTCTTTTTGATTTTAAATTTTCAAACAAAGTGTCCGATGGGTCAGTTCGTAACAGTTAAAATTTTATCATGGATAATTGGCTGCTATGAATACAGTAAGTCCATACTTTAAAAATACTTACCTCCTTTAATTCAATATCAAGTTTACGCTGTTCCAGAGCTTCCTTTTCCGCTCGTTTTCTGTGTTCCTTTTCCACTTTTTCAAATCGCTTCCAATAAATCAGCATTTCTCTCGTGAGACGTCTAGCCCTAGAGAATGTTTCCTTTGATGTTTTCTGGGACTGAAGGGCAGCTCTCCTACATTCTCGCATCGCTTGAGTGGAAATCTTTTAGAAGGATAGAATTTAAATAGGTTAGATGCAAATTTGTTAGTATGCTCGCTATGACCATTATTTCCGTTTTATACAAGAATTGAAACAGAACTCTTTACAGACATAATGAAGAGTAAGAACAAACAAAAAAAAAACATTATGAAACACTTCCTAAAAGTAAAACCATAGAGACACCATTAATTAAGCCAAAAGTTATGTTACTAACTTAAATGCCAATTCATTGATAAATTTTTTTAAAAAGATTTTCATACCTTTTTCATCATTGCCAACATGTCCTTTCTGGCAGAAGCCTTTTGTTTTTGGGCCTAAAGAAAAGAAATAAAAATTGAACATGTCAATAATTGTGTCTGGCTCCTTACACAAGGACTGGAAATGCTGAACAAAAGCACCCTGTAGCCTACCTCTAATTTGTGACTCAGCATTTGAGTACCAAAAAGCATGAAATGGGGGATGATCACTGAAACGCATACATGAGAACAAGAACAGGACACAAACAAAGAGGGGGGAGAAGAAAGGCAAAAAGCTTCAGAGCAACAGTAAAGAGACAGAAGTAGAGCACGGCCAACCAACGATGCCTCTGACGGACAAGCCAGAATTCCCTGATGGCTACACCACCTCAGTGATGTGCAGCAGAGATGTTAACTATTTACAAAGACATTTGAAGATCCTTGCATAAGGCTACGCCGATGTAAAACTGAACAGCTAAACATAGAATACAATCAATGATCCTCTACAAGCCTTACAAGGCAAATGGAGGAAAAGGATGCCAAAGTAAGACCTCTAATTATAACACATACCCTTGGTATTTCTTTCTTGGCAATTGATATCCACAGTCTTCTCCTCTTAGCATCTGCTTGTTCTGGGGTTAGCTTTTTAGGCTTCTTTTCTTTCTTTGATTGTTTTGACAGAAGAGCCTCCAAAACAGAAGGGTCAATTTCCTGACAAATGAGAACAATTCGATTTCTAAAGAAAGCACAACAAAAATACCCTCAAAATTCTAATAATTCAAGAATACCACTATATTTCAAAAAATTATGGTTATAACAAAACTAGTTCAAATACAATGTTTGATCAAATGACACTTTAATCATAATGAATCATCATTATCTTACCCCTCCATCGTCATCCAGTAGCTGTTCCTTTTTCAGTTTCTTCAATTTGGCTGAAGAAAAAGAATACAAAGAAAGATTTGAATACATTCCTACTGAACTGGTCTTTTCACTGGTGACTAGGTTCGGGAATTTGTTTACTGTTTATTTATTGACAGCTTTTAAGCATTAGAGCCCTCTCAACAATACTTGAAAATATTTGTAAGGAATTAAATCTTGAACTTCACTTGAAAAATCAAAGACCCCTATTTCAGAATAAAATGTCTGAAAATCTCAACTCATAAACATGGAATACATAACATTGAACTTGTAAAGCAAAATAATCAGTAATTGAACTGAATCCAATAAATGCTCATTTTGAATTTTCAAACCTCTGGCTTTTCTTTCCAGCTTTTTCTGCTCCTTAGAAAGCTTCTTCTTGTGCCCAATAATGGATTTACTGTGTTCCGGATACTTGTCATAGTTGGATAACAAGCCGGTGCTGTAGTATTGGTACTGCCGAAGCTGGGTAAGGGAAGAGAGTTCAGATAGTCAAGAATTTTCACTTTTTTTAATTTTAAGGAGACCGACAGAAAGGCACATTGTTTAGTTTTCTGTTTATCTCAGTATATTTACAAACAAAGTTTTCAACAGAGATCCCAACTTAGTAATTCAAATACATGTATTTTCTAAATCAAAAATGTGTATTTTCAACAACAAAAAATGTGTATCCACCATCAGATGATGGAATGCCGAGGAGACCTGGGATGCAGTTCAAACATCAAAAGATGCAGCAGTAATCCATTTGTAAAATATCAAAAAGGAAAGAATGAAATATCCACTTACAACATTTTACATTACATATCTTCCCTGTTACAGCCACTACCTGTCACTTACTACTTAATTGCCTTTCGGCCAGAGTGGCATCATTGGTTCTCCCAAGACTCGATAAAAGTCGTGCGAGTTGCTGATTATTTGCCGAACGGCCGCATTTGCAACCCATCCGGGCCATTTTAATGGCTCGACTGCGGAAGTTGAGCACTTTTTCTCTTTTCCCCAACTGCATTCTCCTGTTTTTTTCCTCCAAAATAAAATTCCCAACCTGGTAGGGACCCTGAAAGAATTTTTCATATTGCCTGGGCAACAGCAAAGATAATGTGACAGCATTCACCCTCATTTTTTATCATATCAATACACTATGACTATTACACTCCGATCAACGTGATCTGACTGGTTTGAAGGTCACACTGATTACACTAAATAGTGAGTTCACAAACAACGTTCCGAGAAGCGATATCAAATACCAAGAACGCGATACGAAACACACGGAGTTTACCACTTAAACCAGATATTTGAAGGAGCTCCATACTGATTTTTGTGACGAGTGATCATTGACTCAGAGGGATACCGAAAATTCGTATTTTTCCCCATATGTTCATATTTTCACTAAAAATTTGTATAAAATTCGTATTTTTCGTACTGGCTGGCATCTGTTTCAACAACTTTACAAACGAATACTCAATAAACATCTATATACAAAAGGTAAAATGTAAAACTCTCCTCCAACAAGCAACCATTCATCCCCAATTATTCTAATTTACGATGCAAGTTTAAGTTGATATTCAACCTCACATGCATTGCACCCAACTAATTACAGAAACAATGTACCACTTAATTTAATTATTTTTTCAAGCAAAAGCCACAAAGAGAAAGATGCTCACCTCAGGGTCATGTAAAAACTTTTGTTTGTGTCTTTTAATATACTTGTGCTCCTTCAACATGAAATGAAGGTCATCCAACTTCAAAGGTTTATCTTCATCTTCATCAGACGATGTGTCACTCAGCAAATTATTCTGGACAATATGGTACAATACTCCTATATTAGGGCACTAAATGCCAGACTTAAGACTAGACTAAGATTAAGTAATTACAGCAATAAAGTGATAATACCAAAAGTAAATATAAGATGTGAGTTAGGTTTCATCATCGCAGTTAAGAAATATCATTCAACTTCATGTGCTTGCATCAAAATACAAAAAGCAAACAAGTGAAATAAGAAAAGGAAGAAAATATATGTGACAACCATTATTATTTCCAGTTCCAGATATCTAAAAAAAAAAAATACTTATAGATGATAATCTTATAAAAAGTAGAAAGATTTGACTTACCCTTATCCACCTTCTACTCTTCTTGACTTTGCTGAAGTTGTACAGTCTTGTTTTGTCAGCTTTTCTCTCTAAAAAGTAAAAAAAATCTAAAATCAAATTTTATAGCCAACAAATAGTCTTTAAAAAGTTTATACAAATGGAACAAAGTTGATCACTAAGATTCAAAAGAAATTTTTTAATTAATTAATTCAGGAAAATTCATTAAATTGAGTTCTTTTGTGATCAACAATGTTCTAGATGCTTGCACATCAATGTCAAAATCAATTAGAAAGATAAAAAAAAGTATAGCACTAGAGGAAATCTTCAATACTGGTTGATGCATTTAAGTAAAAGTACTGAGATCATGGCTATATTATTCCTCTTTTCAAAGTTCTTTATTAATCTATTCATTTCTTGCTGAACAAACCAACTAATCAAACTTGTAAGGAACCCAAGGAGCCAATCAGAGTAGCTAAGTTTCCTCTTCTTTCCATGCGGAGAGCCAAGATCTAAGAAAGCCCCACGAGAATAGGACAGTAAGGTGTCATACAAAAACTCTTCTTGCCAGTCAACAAGTGGAAACTAAATCTCTCTGGCAGTGGCTGGATATGTTTTTAAACCAGCACCACCACCATGCTCGACAAACTTCCCGGGGCAGAACGTTGATGAGAGAGAGAGAGAAAGAGAGAGACAGAGAGAGAGAGAGAGAGAGAGAGAGAGAGAGAGAGAGAGAGAGAGAGAGAGAGAGAGAGAGAGAAA
>JBCIKM010291114.1:0-11748 GCA_039654465.1 Melibe viridis | reverse complement strand
TGTGTGTGTGTGTGTGTGTGTGTGTGTGTGTGTGTGTGTGTGTGTGTGTGTGTGTGTGTGTGTGTGTGTGTGCATGTTCTGTACTTATTATTTTATTAAAATTTGAGTTTCAGTGGCTACCTAAGATCGTTGTCACAATATTCCTACTAATCAAGTCAAGGCTTTTAATTCATTAGATATATATGACTGCAAAAGAGTTACCGTTTTACATTGAAGCTAGACAAAACACAGATCCAAAACTTGAAATGATGGACATTCCAGTACCTTATGCCGTAAGAAAATACCAATATCAAGTCTATGTCCCGATTAATTAGTCTGTTGTGTTTCGGACCTATGACTGTGTTGTTGTTATTGTTGTTGTTGTTTTTGTTTGTTTTGATTATAAGGTTGTTTTTTTTTGCAAAGGTTGTATTTTCTCGTAATGTTAATTTCTGAGTTTCTCTATTTTTTTCTCTCTTCGTTTTGATTTTTCAGTACTTTTTTTCATTTTTTTTTTGACGGAGGGGGGGGGTCATTTGTGTGTTTTTTATTAAACGCTTGATTAATTATATCAGCTGTAACAATGAGATCAAAACTATTAAACCAAACACAAATATTTATTTCCTCTTTTTCTTTCATCTCACCTTGTACATCTTCTTGTTTTAAAAAGATACAGTAAACAACCTAGAAATGTTTTTTTTTTTGTTCTGGTTTTTATATTTCGATTTTATGTGACACTCATCTCATTATATTAATGACAATTTGATGTTCCGCAATCATGCAGCTTTCATATTCTAAATGAATGTTATTTATGTGTTTGATATCAAAAAGTTCTCTTTGACCTCGTTAAATGGTTGTTATTTACATTGATTTCTAGATCCACCACCAGGATCTCCAGGTATAACTGTAGATAGTGGAGTTGTTGTGAACAACGGAACCACAGTGACCAGAACGTATGGCAAGACCTTGGACATCTCCTGTAGAGTGGACGGAGGAAATCCACTTGTATACAACGTCAGCCTGGATTGTCCTGGTGTAGACTCCAACACGACACAGGGTCAGGAAACCTCACTCAGTCTCTCACTTACCAAGGCCATGGACGGGACAACTTGTCAATGCTCGGCACAGCACCTTCTCCCAGAATATGATGACATCACCACATTTGGAATTGTCGTTCAGTGTAGGTTTAAATCTTTGTGGAAATAAATTCCCCATTGTCGAGAGCTTTGTTTGTCATATTATGTAACTCTGACTATTTATTTTGTACGCTTCTCTCTTTATTTGATTATGAGTTTCAGTTACTCCCCACGTTTGTACTCACAACATTTTCACTGATCAAATCATTTTCAATTCAATAGATATCAATGAGTGAAAACAGATGTGGCTCTTTACATCGGAGCTTAACAAAACAGAGATGCAAAACTTAAAATAATGGACATACCAGTAGCTTATACCGTAAGAAAATACAAGCATCAAGTTTACGTCCTGGTTGATTAGTATGTTGGGTTTCGGACCTATGACTGTTTTGTTGTTGATTTTGTAGTGATTGTTGTTGTTGTTGTTGTTGTTGTTGTTGTTGTTGTTGTTGTTGTTATCGTCGTTGTTGTTGTTTATTTAATTGTTTTGATTGTAATTTTTTTAATGTTTTTATTTTTTTTTTCGTTTTCTTAATATCCGTGTTTCTCTAATTTTTTTTTTTTTTTTTTTTTTTTGCTTTCTTTTCAATTTCAGTATTTTTTTTCTTTTTCGACAGTGGGGGGGGGGTTGTTTCCTTTTGTAATCATATGGTTAATTATATAAATCATATCAATCAAACACAATTATTTAACTAAACACAAATTGCTAATTTGTTATTACCTCTATTTTTCACCTCAAATTTTATTGTTCTTCTCTTTGAATTCTAATCATTCATTCAATTTTAGGTAAAATGGAACAGGGAACAAGCAGCCTGGAGTTGTTTGTTTTTCCAGTTAATGTGATGTGTTAATGTGTTAATGTGATATAATTTCAGACACTCAGCTCATTAAAATTATTGACAGTTTGATGTTGTGCAACCGTGCTGCTCTCAGATTCTCAAAAAGTCTCTTTTACCTCATTTAAAGGTTTTCATTTCCATTGATTACTAGACCCACCGCCAGCAGCTCCAAGCATGACTGTGGATGGTGGAGTTCTGAGCAACGGAACCACAGTGACCAGAACGTATGGGCAGACCTTGGACATCTCCTGTAGAGTGGACGGAGGAAATCCACTTGTATACAACGTCAGCCTTGACTGTCCTGGTGTAGACTCCAACACGACACAGGGTCAGGAAACCTCACTCAGTCTCTCACTTACCAAGGCCTTGGATGGGACAACTTGTCAATGCTCGGCACAACACACTCTCCCGGAATATGATGATGACATCACCAATTTTGCAATTGTTGTTCAGTGTAGGTTAATTAATATCTTTGTGGATATGAATTGCTTCTCGTCGAATAATATAACTCTGACTCTTTATTTTCTGCATTTTTTTAATTCCATTTTATTGTTTAAGTCGCTCCCTGTGACTTCAATCATAATATCACTACTAATCAAATAGAGGGTTTCAATTTATTTGAGATTGATGATTGCAAAACGACGTTGCCCTTTATGTTGAGCCTTAAAAAAATAGACTTGATCTCATAGATATACAAATGAAGCAAGCAGTAAGGAGGTTCAACCTTCAAGTTCTAACCTTCAGTAATGAAGCAAGGGGCTAGGAGTAATGCTTTTCTTTTTACTTTTTTTCTTTTGTTTTTGTTTTGTTTTGTTTTTGTTTTTGGTTTGTTTGTTTTTTTGTGTGTGTTTTTTATGGATTTTGTTTTTGTTTTATTTTGTTTTTTTGGCATGGGTTATTTTCTCTTCTAGTTTGGTTTTCTTTTTTTTCCTCTGATTGTTTCTTTTTTCTTCTTCTTCCTTTTTTGTTATTATATTCTTCAGATCGTTTGTTTTGTGAGTTTAAGTTCATAATTAAAGTAAAAATTTAATCAACGAAATAGAGTTATTGAACTTTTTTTTTCTTTCTTTAATTTTTTAAACTGAAAACTTGTACAATCTCGTCTTTAAAACAATAGCTTTCTTTTATTCAAAGAAAAAATGGAACAGTAAACAGTCCTCATTTTTTTCCTTTCTATGACACAGTTTCAGATACTCAGGTCATTAACATTAAAGAGCATTTTATATTGGAAAATTAGATAGCTTTTAGATTCTAAATGGCGTATTGTTTGCAGGTGTCCCGGATTGGCACTTCTACTTCTGTTTCTTATCTTGTACACTGAATCTATCGTCTTCCTTTTCCCCATTTACTGTGATGTCCACTTTTGTTGTCTTGTTTGCAACTCAGTGGTCATCTCTTATTTCGTGCCTTTTGGTACATAACTGCAGGTCATAAGTTGAACGTACTGAGTACTTTTGTACACAAAGAGGGTTTAAATATTCTGGGTCTTCCTAGACCATAATACTGTTATGGGTGATGGTCATTGCTTAAATTTTTAAGGAAAGATGATTTTTTTGTCAATATAAATCCTGTCTCAGTGCTGTCAATATGTGTTTTGAGAGATGATATTTATTTTTTAGTGTAAATCACCTCTATATAGTCTGTAGCTTGATCTGTTCTCACTTTGCACTAATGCTATCATCTTACTTTCCTATAGGCTCCTCTATGACCCTCGTGTGCCGTAGGTCGCAAAAAACCACCAATAAACAAACATACAAATAAATAAATATTCTAAATGAAAGTTCATCGCGTGTTTGACCTTTAAAAATATTCTCCTTACCCTTGTTTCTAGATCCCCCTTCAGGATCTCCAAGTATAACTGTAGATGGTGGAGTTCTTGTGAGTAACGGAACCACAGTGACCAGAACGTATGGTCAAACCTTGGACATCTCCTGTAGAGTGGACGGAGGAAATCCACTTGTATACAACGTCAGCCTTGACTGTCCTGGTGTAGACTCCAACACGACACAGGGTCAGGAAACCTCACTCAGTCTCTCACTCACCGAGGCCATGGACGGGACAACTTGTCAATGCTCGGCACAGCACCTTCTCCCGGAATATGATGAGATCACCAGTTTTGGAATTGTTGTTCAATGTAGGCTCCTATCTTTGTGAATATATATTGCTTATCGTCGAAACACTTTTATATGATATCCTACTACTCCGACTCCTTATTCTGTGCGCTTATTTTGCATTAATTTATGAGTTTTAGTGGCTTCCTATGATTGTCTTCACAATGTTATTCCTGATCAAATCTCGGTTCAGGATTCCTTTGATGTCGTTAAGTGCCAAAAGATTTGGCCTTTTCCATCGAAGATCGACAATTCAGAAAGGCAGGATTTGAACTGACAGAAATACCAATAGGTAAACCATAAAGAAGATGCGACCTTAGACGCGGCAACCTTTCTTTAACATGCAGGTGGTGGATACTTTTGATGTTGTTTTTACACGGTCTAATGTTTTGTTCCTAATTTTCTCTCTTTTTTTTAATTTGTTTCTTTTTTTTTCTTCTTCTTCTTCTTCATTTGGTCTCTTCATTTGTTTTATTGTCTTGTTGCATTGGATTGAGGACGTAAATTGTATACGTGGAAGAAAGTTGTTGCAGCAAACATTAGTCAGTTTACAATATTTTTTTTTACCTCAATTCATTGTCTTTTTTCTTCTTTTCAGAAACCGAGTTCCCATTCAATCCAAAGTAAAATAGAACAGCAAATGTCATAAAGTTCAATAATCAGAGTTATTGCGACACTGTGTCAAACACTCTTCTGACAACCATGGCTATTTAATTGTTAAAATCCATACAGCATTCTTATTCTAAATCATTGTCCATCAAGTGTTTAAGATACCAAATTGTATTTTAAATCATCTTTAGAGCTTATACTTTCTAGATTTCTAGATCCACCACCGCGATCTCCTAGATATCTAAATCGAGGTTCGTCACATATTTCACAACAAAAGTTTCTCTTTTACCTCGTTTAATGGCTTTTTTATTTCCATTGATTTCTAGACCCACCACCAACAGCTCCAAACATAACTGTAGATGGTGGAGTTCTTAGCAACGGAGCCACAGTGACTAGAGCGTATGGTCAGACATTGGACATCTCCTGTAGAGTGGACGGAGGAAATCCACTTGTAGACAACTTGACCCTTGACTGTCCTGGTGTAGACTCCAACACGACACAGGGTCAGGAAACCTCACTCAGTCTCTCACTCACCGAGGCCATGGACGGGACAACTTGTCAATGCTCGGCACAGCACACTCTCCTGGAATATGATGACATCACAACCTTTAGAATTGTTGTTCAATGTATGTTTATGTCTCTGTGGTGATATAATGCTTATCTTCGAAACGTATCTTTTGTCATTTCAAGAAGGACTTGGATCCCCCTCGGGTTTTTGATAATCAAAATGCACCAGTCATACAGAAAACAATTTGTAAATTGTTAAGCCACAAAAATGGTCCGTTAAATAAAAACTAACTTTAACAGCTCGTTGCTTCATGCGAATAGCAGTTTTTATATCACGTAGATTCGATACATTTCATAAAAGCACGAAACATGCTCTACCTCAATGTTTTTCTCTAATAAAGCATTTTCGTTCCTATGTTGACACATTTTCACTCAGTCTCAAAGCTCACTAACTTAAACCGAAAGGCACAATTCTTAATTTATTTTAAAGCTAGGGAATCAAAGTTGTCTTACCATTTTAAGGTCACGGTGGTAGTGTTGAAAAAGAAATGTAGATTGGTTAGAAGTCTCTGAAATATTATCGATGGTAACAAGTAGCCTTCTCAACACTGACTAATGCTGGTGTCTTTTATGAAATTTATCACATCTTAACATTAAAGATAAAAACATTGGTATTGGTATAGCTTAGAAGTGGTATCGATCTAGATAGACGTGATATGTTATGCTGATTTTTTTCTTCTTTTTACTATCCGCTGTAAAGTAAAGTTTCTTTGTGGTAGATAAAAACACGACTGATTTCCTATTCTATTTTAACACGCTTCATCGGTTTCTGTATAAGATCTGAAACTTCCATAAATTTCCATTCAGAGGCTGTGAAGTAGATTCAAACAGCGTGTTTGGATTGTCCTTTTGAGTCCTGAATTGTATAATATATAGATGTGAATCTTCTCACTCTTAATTGTGTACATTGCTCGTGCGTTAATTTATAAGTTTCAGTGTCTCCACAAGATTGCCTTCACAATATATATATATATATATATATATATCACTTCTAAAAATAAGAAACCTTTATCCTTGTATATCGTTGGTAACGAGGACATCTGCCCCTATCCAACGAAGATTGACAAGTCAGGGAAATATGATTTGATCTCATAGGAATACCATTAAGTAAAGCCTAAAGTAGGCTATATCTCAAAAACAACACATAAAAATTAATGAGGCTGGGCTAGACACTTTTGCTGTTGCTTTTGCTCAGGCTATTGCTTATTTATTTGTATGCTTCTTCTATAGACCTAAGTTTCTTTAGTTTACATTTTATGTGTCTGTTTCTTTATTGGTTTTTTTCTTTTAGCTTTTAACTTCATGATGTAAATTTTATTTCTGAGAGAAAATTCGTGAAGCAAAACAAAAAGTATACGTGTAATTTTCTTCTTTTTCAGCTCTTTATTCTTTTTAAAAACTGATCTTCCATTCTATCAAAAGTGAAATGGAACAGCAAATAGTCAAAAATGTGATAATCTGTGATATTGTGTTTCATACACTCCTCTAAAAATTATGACCATTTAATTGTTCAAAACCATACTACCTTCCTGTTCCAAAACATTGTTAATCAAGTCTTTAAGATTCTAAATTGCATTTTCAATCATCTTTAGAGGTTTTAATCTGATTTGATTTCTAGATCCACCTCCAGGATCTCCAAGCATATTTGTGGATGGTGGAGTTCTTGTGAGCAATGGAACTACAGTGACCAGAACGTATGGCCAGATCTTGGACATCTCCTGTAGAGTGGACGGAGGAAATCCACTTGTATACAACGTGACCCTGGACTGTCCTGGTGTAGACTCCAACACGACACAGGGTCAGGAAACCTCACTCAGTCTCTCACTCACCGAGGCCATGGACGGGACAACTTGTCAATGCTCGGCACAGCACATTCTCCAAGAATATGATGACATCACTACTTTTGAAATTGTCATTGAGTGTAGGTTTATATCTTCAGCATTTTCTATGCTTGTGGCCAAAAGCTATGTTTATGTTATTCTGTGTATCTGACTTGTTTGTGTTGTTTTTATGTTAGTGTTTCATTTTTTGTGGTTTCATAAGATTGTCTTCACAATATCACTTATCAAATGAAGGTTACCTAAATCTTTGGATGTTGTTGATTGCTAAGAAATGTGACCCTTTCCTACACGGATTAATAAGACAGAGATACAGGATTTGAACTGTTAGAAATACCAATAGGTAAACATAAAGACGAGGCCAACCTAAACGAAACTTTTTAAATGAAGAGGCCCGTGGGGAATATTTTGCTGTTGTGCTCGTACAGGTTATTATCTGTTTATTTGTTTCTACATTTCCTTTTCGGTCAATCTTTCTTTCTTTCTTTCTTTTTTCGTTCATTCTTTCTTTCTTTCTTTTTTGTCTTGTTTTTAGTTGTTGTTATTTCCTTTTTCCTTTTTTATCGTTTTGTTAGGCTATTTTTTTTCTCTTGGCACTTCATTAGTAAAGTAGATTGCAGCTATGGAAGACAATTAGAAAGAGCAAACAAAAGTCACTTTTAATTTCCCTTTTGTTTTATAAAATTGTTTTCTTTCTTCTTCTCTTTTTATATGAGCTTCCAGTCGATGAAAAACAAAATGAAAAAAAAACAAACTTAGTTGATAATTAGAGATATTGTGATACTATTTTAAATGCTGATCTGTCAATCATGGCCATTTAATTGTTGGAAACCATACGGCCTTCCTATCCCAAATCACTGTTAACAAGTGTTTAAGATCTTACGCTGTACTTTCAACAAACTTTAAAGATTTTAATTTCCCTTTCTAGATCCACCACCAGGATCTCCAAACATAACTGTGGATAGTGGCGTTATGAGTAACGGTACCACAGTGACCAGAACGTATGGGCAGACCTTGGACATCTCCTGTAGAGTGGACGGAGGAAATCCACTTGTATACAACGTCAGCCTTGACTGTCCTGGTGTAGACTCCAACACGACACAGGGTCAGGAAACCTCACTCAGTCTCTCACTCACCGAGGCCATGGACGGGACAACTTGTCAATGCTGGGCACAGCACACTCTCCTGGAATATGATGACATCTCAACCTTTGGAATTGTCGTTCAGTGTAAGTTTTTGTCTTTCTGTTAATGTTTTGCTTTTCTTTAAAAGCTATTTCACGATAATATGTGGCTCTGACTCTTTATGGTATGCTTTGCTTTATAGTTATATTGTGATTTCGATTGTCGTCCTAAATCGTTGGATATCGTTGACTGCCAAGAGATGTCTCCTTTAATGAACGACAAAGCAGGGAGACATAATTTGAACTGACAGGCAGGAATACCAATAGATTATACATAAAGAACGTGTCACCGTAAACCTTTTGCTTGGAAGGAAGGGGTTTGGAATTTTTCCGTCGATTTGTTATGGCTTTATTCTTTTTTTTTTTTTTTTTTTTTTTTTTTTTGGAGGGGGGTTGTCTTTCTTTTTCCCTTGTTAGTGTTTGTCCTTCTTTTCCCCTTTCTCTAACCCAATTGTGGTTTCCTTCTTTACTTTACTTTCTATTCTCTAGTTTGATTTTTATTGTATTTTTTCACTTATAATTAGTGAACCAAAAATAATCTATTCTTAGTTTTACTTATTTTTAACCTCATTCTTTTAATATTCTTTCTGTCTTCAAAATATTAACTCTCATTCAAATAATAGTAAAATGCAACAGTTGGCAGCCAAACGTTGATTTTGTGCACTATTCCAGACATCCAGCTGATTCACAGTCACGGCCATATATTTATGTATTGAAACTATACAACTTCCCGATTCTAAACATGTAGACAGAAATAGAGTTCCACTATTTAGATTTCTGTGAAATTTCTTATCATTGACCAATGTCCTTATGTGATTTAGCAATGAAAAGAGCTTTCCAAGACCTGAAAGACAACAATTAACTTTCAACTGTTAGATAAATATTTAGCATTTAATCAATCCAATAATGCAGTTGTGTCGAAAAGGAAAATTACAAAAATATGCTCTCAAATTTCAGACTTGCATGGTGCCATGGTGTAAATGGTGTCAATGTCTAGTGTGGTCGACTTGATACAGGCTTGATTAGGTCTCCAAATCTACTGGATAAACTTGTGAATGTTTCTTTGCAGTTACACTTTGCATTTTTACACTAGGGAAATACCTGGATCAGACAGATTGGCGATGTCAATTCGTCTATGAAACAGCCATTCCAACAAACCCCACGCATTTTGTGCAAGATCTGCTTATCGTTTTCATTGGTAGTTTTTCACCTTGAACCCTTCCTGGTACAACAAGACAAAACCTGCTCTTGGTGTGTCTAAATTATGCCCGCATCGACAGTAATACTCAGTTCCACTGAGTCAGTCGATATAATTGAAGAAGAAGAAGACATCATCGTACACTTCCTGTAACAATCACCTTTGACAACAATTTTGTTTAAGTTGACTTTGTGCAGCCAAAATTGCACACAATCTGCAATGGATGCAAACATGCTTTTCTTTTGTGCACAGTTGATTTAGTTTTAGCTTTTGTCAAACAACAGCTCATAGGGCTGCAGCACACGGCAAGAAACACAAGAAGACCTCGTATCGCTTCGTGGGCTCGCTCAGGACAAAGACGCCCTGCCGTGTCTGGTTGAGACATTAACCCATGCATTCGACATCTAAGTGATAACACGCGACAGATGATTACCTACCCTACCTTGTCAAACAACCCATGGTGAAAATTGGTAGTCATGGGCATATTTGTTTTGTTTTGTTTTCCCTATTGAAAAAATCATTATATCTTCACAATTGTTCACCCCGTTTTCACAGTTACAAACGCAATTAAAGATCACATTTGCAATTTTTTCCACTGCCATTTGAAGCAAACATAAGAAAAGGAGAAAAAACTATCAAATGAATCCGTTCGAGATTTTGTGCGCAATTAATTATGTCCAATTTTGTAATCGACGGTTTTAACATGTTTTGTTTGAAGCTTTGTTAATGAAGTAATTTTTTTAGGTAAAATCGTATTGATATTATTGATAGCCATATCAAACGATGCAAAAACGAATTCTCTACTTAGAATGTCTCAATGTCTTTCACATTCACTGCAGCAAATAAAATGCGCACAAATGCGTTGCGTTATTTCTATCATCAAGTATAAAACTGCTGAACTCGTGTTTGAGTTCCCGAACGGTTCTTCAAGCTTCTTTATGGATTTCAGTTTTCATTAAATCCTAGATCCACCACCTGGACCTCCCATCATTACATTTGATAGTGGAGTTCCTCTGAACAACGAAGCCACAGTGGCCAGAACGTATGGTCAGACCTTGGACATCTCCTGTAGAGTTGACGGAGGAAATCCACTTGTATACAACGTCAGCCTGGACTGTCCTGGTGTAGACTCCAAAACAACACATGGTCAGGAAACCTCACTCAGTCTCTCACTTACCAAGGCCATGGACGGGACAACTTGTCAATGCTCGGCACAGCACCTTCTCACGGAATATGAAGACGTCACAAACTTTGGAATTGTTGTTCAGTGTAGGTTTGGGTTTTGTTTGTTGTTTTTTTCCCAAAACTGCTGTTACCTTGCTTCACAAAGTAAAAAGTATGCCATCTTCTTTATTTCTTTTTCTATTTTCCAACAATTGCATTTCCTATTGTACTGCAGATTTGGAATTGGTCGAGGTTTGTTGGGTTTTTTTTTTTCTTTGATTGTTTTTTTTCTTTTTGTTTGTTTTTGTTTTGTTTGTTTGTTTCTTTTGGGATTTTTTTTCTGAGACGCCGGGGTTGAATTGAAAAGATTTATGTCTAATTTGTGATTTCCTTTATTCGCAAAATGACAAAGTCCCATTCTACGAAGGTGATTAGAAATGTAATTTTAATTTCTCAATCCCTGTTGTAGTTTTCTCACCAAAATAAACAGAAAACAGGATTTATTTGAAAGTCGAATCCTTTTATTTCAATCATTCAAAGAGGGGGCAAATAAAAAACAATGACTTTACATGCAGCCTTATTATAATTAACTATTGACAAATATGTAAATTAAACTTCTCATATTGAAACAATGATAAACAGGTAAGCAAAAATAATACGGGGGAACTAGTAAGTGAACCCGTAAGGCTTACACACCCTACCGCTCAGTAAAGGATTATTTTTTTTAATTAGTAATGCAAGGAATTCAATTCGTGATGCGACGTTTGCACCGCCAATGCACTGGCCGATATGGCGACCGAAGCGTTGATCAATGACTACAACAATACATCTGAAGTCCTGCTTTAACCCTAATCTTACGTGTTGCTACACTTTGAACCCAGGCGTCTTTTTTTTTACTGTTTTTAAGGTATTTTTAAGGTCAATATTTAAAAAAAAGACTTGTAATCCTAGAAAAATCTTTTTCTTTCCCAAATAGCTATGTGTAGCAGATAAAACAATGAATCCTCGTTTTTTTTCCTCTAAAGGTATTTTTCGAATTTGAGGGGGGGGGGGGGGGGGGTTCTTTCTTTTCTTTTTTTTTTCCCGGGGGTGGAAAAAGAAACCAACTTTAAACAGAACAAACA
>JBCIKM010291002.1:10897-21579 GCA_039654465.1 Melibe viridis | reverse complement strand
TCTTACTTTCCTCTGGGCTCCTCTTTGACCCTTGTGTGTCGTGGGGCCCTAAAACCTCCAATAAACAAACAAACAAACACACACCCGCCCCCATTCACACCCACACCCACACCCACACACCAGTTTATGAGGATGCACTTCGCCCTTCCTTTCTACAATGCTTTTTGTTGCTACTGTTTGTCATGTTAGTTTACTTTACCCAGGAATTGTCCCCCTTGTCTCTCCCAGCCCTTGGTGTCCAGTGAGGAAAGCACTGAGAAAGCCGTCTTGACACAAGAACTTCCTGCCAATGCCAAAGTCATGTTTTTGGCTGACATAGGTAATCTGGCTTCAAGTTGCTTTTTTCAGGGCCAATCTTGTTCCTTCAGAAAGCCTTAATGTTTTTCCTGCTACATTTTTTGCACATCACAAGTACCCTTGCCTCTTTTTGAAATGTTTGGTGTCTTAAGTGAATTCCATTAATTAATTTGATTATTTTTTATACAAACTAAGGTCCTTTTCTATGAATGGTCGGCTGTTTTAATTGTATGGAGTCCATTCACCCGCCCCCACCTACTAAAATTAGATGCTAGGGAAAACCAACACAGGGACAGAGCTATTCAGATTCTCTTGTGTAATAGTTTAAATAAAACAGCAATTTTAGGCTTTCCATTCGTGTTTCAGGTGCACCTTTGGGAATCATAAATAATGATTTGTATTCTTTCAGATTGTTTGAAGGCTTTGTTTGAATTCCTTTGGTGTTTCACAAAACCTGGTCACGGAACAATGATAAATTATGTTCTTATTGTTAGTATTAAACCCTGTAATGCGGGAGTAGTGAGATCCCCACTTCCGCAGTCAAAAAATAGCCATCTTTTAACTGCTGGAGTAGTACAATCCCACTCCATGTGGTAATTTCCATTTACTGGGGGAGTCGTGCACGGCTGATTTCCCGTTTGTGGAGGGATAGACGGGTTGGGCGGTTGGTCTTTGTTTTCAGTGGAAAATTACTCACCAACTGACGTGACACAATACCCGTGTCAATTTTGAATGTCTGTCCAATCATATGATACCAAATAGCCATGTGATAGTGGCATTTCTAAGACAAAAAATGGAAAGCAGCTTGGGGTGGAAAATTGGTTGAGGAGGGACCATGTGGCAACCTCCTTGGGAACAACTGTGCACCTACATATCGGCTCACAGCAAGCCCGTAAGTGACGTAGGTTGCTGGCACACAAGTTATGAGTTAATATCAATTTACTTTTATTAATGCCATCATAATTACTCTTCTTTTTTCTTTTCAATTCTCATCATTTCATCAGCTGTTTAAATCTATCTTATTATTGCCAAGTGTCCTTATCCCACAGATATCTTCAGGGGCTTACTGTATGCCGCCATCATGTAAATGTTTTTAGCTAACGGGAGATTGAATTAATGGTAAGAGGAATAAGAGTTTTTTTGTTGTTTTTTTTGAATCAGTAGTTAGGTATCAGTCCTTTTTCTCCCCAGTTGCAGACAAGGTTGTCTGTCTGTCCAAAAATTGTCACACGCCTGACATGTGACTTGTGCCATCGTTGATGGGTTTTTTCTCTCCAGGACATTTGGAGACACAATTTCAGTTTGTAAATCTTAAACCAATGAATAAGCCATTGTAAACTTTAACAGTCAGTGTGAACAAATCATATCGTTGCTCTGTCGTTTATCTCCTCCTGGCAGACATGGACGGTCATGTGGAGATGGTGATTGGCTACTCGGACCGAATTGTCCGTGCATTCCGCTGGCACGAGTCCTTGGACTCTTCCTGTGGCCATTTTGTCCTCTTACAGAAATGGCAGCTGGCCGGACAGGTAGGCCTGGATTGCATGCAGGAGGAATGCAGTCCTCTCACACATTGCTTATCAATATTTTTTTTTAATGAATGATAAAAATGTGAACCACGAATGGATAAATTATTAGTTTTATAACAGATGGAGGGAAGTTCTCTTCAATTTAATGTATTTTTCAAGTTTTTTTTAAGCATTAGTAAGGTTACCTCTTACTTTGTAGAACTTTTAGACAAAGGCATTTCTAGTTGTTATTTACTTTCTTTTTCATTTTGTTTTTATAGCATGTTTTTTAGTTTGTGTAAATAATTCAACAAAATTGTTGGGTTTTTTTTTATATTTAAGTAATGAACATGAATTTTTAAAAAGCTCAAATTTCAGCAAGATTGTTTTGACCTATTCATTCCACAAAGTACTTTGGTAAAAGACATTTCAACAAGATTCTTTCTACCCATTGCTTCCACAAAGGTCTGGTTTAAAAGACATTTCAACAAGCATCTATTGTTGATTACCATATTTCACTCATTTCAGCATTATTGGTTGTTATGGTGGCTCTGTAGCTTAGTTGGTAAGGTGTTTGACTTGCACGCCGAAGGTTGTGGGTTGGAATTCTGTCCCCATCCTATCTTGGTTTGCCATGGATAATATGGGTTATTCCTGCTAGCATCACGTGCAAGCTCGATGAATCATCTTTTCACTTCATGGGTGCCAAGGCCACAAATCTTTTGTGTTTACAGGCAGACATGCCAGATTTTTTTTTTTTTTTTTTTTAAATTATTATTGCAATTATTGTAAACTTTTATGACCATTTTGTATTTTTAACCTCATCTGCACCTTCCAGATTGGCAGTATTACTGTCAACTACAACAGTCAGGGTCAGTCAGAATTGTTGGTGTCACAGCCAGGGGCCACGTTTGTGTCTCTCAGGGTTAAACCCTCCTTCCGCCAGGTGCGATCCGAGGGCCAAATCAGCGGCAGAGTGTCTGGTCTCCGTCTGGGACATCCTTTCCTGGAAAGAAGCGGAAGTTTTGCAGAAACAGGACGTCACAACTCATCTTCATCGAAACTGAATCTTTCGGCTCAGAGCATCGACATGGCCGGTATTCGAGACAGTCCTGGTCTGACCAACCAATCAGACACCGTGTCCACTCATTCTGATATTTCCTATCGGTCCCTGGAGAATATCAACTTGAAAGGGGTGGAGGGAGTTAGACGGATGTCCAGACCTGAGCTCCAGAAATCGGTTTCAGATGCTGATAGGCCGGGAAGCCGAAAGGGATCTGGGCAGATGGAATGCTCATCAGAAGAAGACCTAGCCAACTCAGTTTCTAAACTAGCTATGGAAAATACTAGTGCAGAAAAATTAGAGCGGGCTGCCAAGGCAGGGAATGGAAATGACTTGATTGATGCATCTGTGAGAAAAGCACGAGGGAGGCATAGCAATGAGCTGGACGTGTCCCTCGAGAGGTGAGTACACACCTACTTACCTACCTACCTATCTACCCTCCTACCTGCCTACCAAATTTTTTATAGCTATTATTCATCATAATTTTTACCTTAATCCTTTAAAAGTACCATGAGGGACAGCTAATTGTGCCTTTCGTATGACTGTCAAATTAAAAGCAAAGCAATTTTTGTGATATGTATCTCCAGTTTTTTTCAGTCTGAGTTGGTTTTATTTTTTTCTAAGATGATCACGTACCCATCAATGCATTTAAACAAACAATAAATAAAAATTGGTCTGTCCGCCTGGAACTTGAAAGTGCCGTAGCCTATGGACCCTTGACAGGAATAGAGTATTCATTGAGTTTGCACTCGATACGAACAGAGATCACCCTCATCGCACCCTTGGCAATCAATGCATTAAGGAGTGTTTTATTTGAAGTCAATATTTAACTTCTTTCTAAAGATTTCTAGTGAAATCTATTGAATCAGTGGAATTTTCCACTCGAAAACAATTTCATATTTTACTTCATTTGTTCTTCCTAACTGGAAGAATCCCTGATCCGGTATGGATTCTGTAATAGGGAACCTACAGCTTTTTTTTTTTTTTTTAAATCATGTCAAAGGTCACTATATGAATTAATTCTTTTTATCTCATTAGATCTTTACAAAAAAATTTTCCTTTTCTTTTTTCCCATGACAAGTGATGATGTGGGCATTGTGTATCGCCCCATAGCCAATCACATGACCCGAAACGAAGACTCCAGTACATTCATGGTCGGCTCCATCAGGAAGATGGAGGCCCAGGGTGGGGCTTCTGGGACTTCAGAGGCTGCAGAGGCTGCCACCTACTATGCCATTGCAACCCTCAATGGTGAGCTAGACATGTCCATTCTGTCTTTCCCACTTCACCTTCTTTTTGTCTTTGGTCGTTATTTTGGGGGGTAGTCCTTTTCACAAGGTAGAGCCATTAGTATCATTGAAAAAATCATCTAAGAATCTTGTATGTCCTCTAGTTTGGAATTAGTGTAAAATTTTACTTTACCTGTGCATTGTTGATACTTGTCTGCCAATGGTTGTTTTACTGTTTGTTTGTTTGTTTGTTTGTTGTTTTGGCCAGGAAGTGAGATGAGGCTTTTCAAGCCAAATAAGATCAATAAATTGTAGAATATTAATTTTTTTTGGCTGATAATAAAAGTTTTGGGGTTTTTTAATCATTGATTAGTGCCATTTTTTCTCCAGCTCCAACGTGTCCCACCATAAGAATTTCATTCAAGAGAGACACAGTGGACTCCGGATGAGTCGATGTTGAGGGGGAATGAAAAAAAAATCGACTCATCCGAAAATCGACTCAAGCGAATGACCTTGACGTCACTTTGATCAAGGTCAATGACCTGAGATTGGGCCCATAACAGGTCACAACCAAGAGAAACAATTGATAATATAGAGGAGTGATAGTCTTCGTAAGGCTAAAGATACCTGGGTTTAGTCACCAGCTCAATACCTCTCAAATGGGTGGTGGTTGGGTGTGTTGACCAAGAAAAGGGATTTTAGTATTTTAATTTATTTTTTTATTATTTGCCACCCCAGATAACTCATACAAGTAAAGATATTTACCCCTCCCAACTTGGTTTTTTACCATTGAGGGAGAGGTGATTGGGAGGGGAGGGTGGGGGTGTTTGTTTTCCTCCATCCCAATATTTCTGGTACACACTTGTTTACCTTTTTATTTTCATGTCTTCTCAAGTCCAAATAGGCATACACAGTACTATACGCCTCCTTAGTTACCAGTTATCTTGCCCTAGCTACATATTATATCAACTGCCATCTTCCCTAACCACCTATTGTATTTTCCTTGACTACCTACTATACTTTAATACAATATCATAAAATTGAAATTAGCTCTTTCTGTCTCTCCCTCTCTCTCTTTCTGTGTGTGCGTGTTCCTTCCCAGGGGCGCAGAGGGAGATGGAGAAGAGAGAGAGAGAGAGAGGGGGGGGGGGAGAGTGGAGGAAGGGGATGGGTATAGAGTGGGATGGAGGAGGCAGATACACCTGTGCGTAAGTTGATTAGCTCACCCGAGCGCAGACGTACGAGAAAGCACATACATCACTTCCAGTCCCATACATTATTGTTGTAAGGTGTCTTGCCAAACAAAGTAAGGTTATGGTCAGGTCTTTTGCCAATGAAAACACTTTTTTATTTAGTATTTTATGCTGAACATGAGTAATGGTGACATCGACTCATCCGACATCGACTTAAATGGCGATTTTTATTTTTTTAGTAGTGTTATGTAGTCGGGACCTGGAAAAAAGATCAACTCATCCAAAAATCGACTCAAGCGGCTTCGACTCATCCGGAGTCCACTGTAATAGTTGACTATGCACCTATCTATATTAATTGTAATGCGACTTAATGGGCAAAGTCAACTATGGATTATTATTCAGATCTCCAGGCTAACATCATGTGCGCTGGGTGTATTGTAACTTATTTTGAGAGTTTATTTATTTTTTATTTTTTTAATTTTTGCATTGGTTTTTTTCCCTGCTGTAACCCACTTTTCGTAGGGGTTTGGTGTGGGTTTTTTGTGTTGTTTCTTTGTTGTTGTTATTTTTGTGCACGTGTGTGTATGTGTGTGTGTGTGGGTGTGCGCGCGCACGCGCGCGTGTGTGTGTGTGTGTGTGTGTGCGTTTGTTTCATCACTTTGCATTATTTGTATCCCTCCAAAGGAGCGGCTCCACCCTGACCTAGGCTGTCTCTGTGTCCACAGGTTCCCTGATGTTGGCAGACAACGACCAGGTGGTGTGGTCCATGCAGGTGGGCCATGAGTTGTTTGCACTGGCCAAGCTTGACGTGACAGTGAGTCAATGTGGCATGATTTACATTATAGTGTAGTGTGTGGAAGCATTGTGTGTGTGTGTGTGTGTATGTGTGTGTGTGTGTGTGTGTATGTGTGTGTGTTTGTGTGTATGTGTGTGTGTGTGTTTGTGTGTGTATGTGTGTGTGTGTATGTGTGTGTGTGTGTTTGTGTGTGTGTGTGCATGCCATGTGTGTGTATTTCACATCTTGTCAATGGTGTGCGTGCGGTACATGTAGGCACATGCCGTTGGTGAAAATTGCCAAATTGAAGTCAAATTTTACAGGAAGAGCAGTAAAAAAAAAAAAATAAAAAACTGTATCGTAATGTCTCAATGTTGCACAGAGTGGAGGAAAAGTGTGTGGTTGACCTATTCAGTCTAGCTCACCATTCAACTCACAGGGGAAAATGAATTATAATTATACACATGGGTGTAGTGCAAAATAAAAGTGAACCTCTTTTTCTTTTTTTAACCCATGCTACTCAGCATTTTTACGGATGATGTGATGCATTGGTGACTCTAATGTTGTACGTATTTAAGCATAGGATAAGTACGTTAAACAAATGTGTCAGTTTTTTTGTGACACGCTGTACAAGTTTAACCAGCTATAATTTATTCTTGTCAATTCCTTAACTTTATTGTAACCCAACTAGAGTGGGCCATGGGGACAGTGAAGATGATAGAGATTGCTTTAGGCAAACTTTTGCTTCTTCTCCAAAGTTTGCAACTGTGGCAGACATGGCAGTAATGTATGTAATTATTTTTATGCCAATTTTTGGCTGTACTTTATTTGGAATGAATTTTGGCAAACATCGTTAATGTCAGGGTCACGATGAAATGATCTCCCTTCTGTTTGTGGTTTGATCTGTTCCCTTTTTTAACTAATCTATCATCTTGCTATCCTCTGGGCTCCTCCTCTATGACCCTCGTGTGTCATGGGGCCCTAAAACCTCCAAAAAATAAACAAACAAATGATATGGCCAACTGACTTCCTATCTGGCTATTTTTGTGTGTGTGTGCGGGGGAGGGGGGGAAGGGTTATACTACACCGACCCTGATGTTTTTAGTGAGAACATGGGAGGAGGAAGGGAAGGAAGTGTCATGGGACGGGTATGGTTTAGAGACATATTTATGATAAACCTAGTATCATTTCCATCATCTCTGTATTTCAAAATCCTCAATTCTTGAATAATATGCGGCTCAGTAGCTCAGTCAGATAAGGCATCAGACACACATACAAAAAGACGTGGGTTCGATTCCAGCTGGCATCATCGTGCCAACTACACTGCAGCGCTGCACTACAGCCGATGCGTAGATTGTCACAGCCGATCCTCATGTCAGATGCAAAACACAGGTTTTTCTTATGTTTGGCACTTAAAGCCTGCTGCCAAGGTGGGGATAGTTTTTGCGCGTTATAAATGTGCATTGTTATTATTATTATTATTATTATTATTATTATTATAATGTGGTTAATTAAAGGAACCTACCTACCAATCATTGTTTCTCTATCCAATCTTTGTCTCTCATTCTGTGGAATTCAACTGATGCATTTGGCATGGCAATTCACTTGTGTTTTGAATAATAATAATAATAATAATGATAATGATAATAATAATACTAAAGATGATTTGTATAACGCCTATTACTGAGGCCTTTAAGCACTTTACATAGTCGTACATCAACAGGCAATTCGAATGCATTCAACAAAGATAATGTCAACAAGTCACAGCTATAAAAACAAACCACTCGGATACTTTTTGTACATGACTGCAGGGTCACAAGTTAAATGTACTGAGTATTTTTTTACACAAAGGGGGTTTAAAGATCTTGGGTCTTCCTGTGCCATAATGCTGTTATATGTGATGGCCATTGCTTAATTTTGTAAGGAGGGATGATATTTTTTGTCATTGTAAATCATCTCTCGGTGGTATTGATATGTGTTTTGAGAGATAATGTTTATTTTTTAGTGTAAATCATCTCTCTGCTGAATGTTGTTTGACCTGTTCCTTCTTTTAACTAATTTTATCATCTTACTTTCCTCTGGGCTCCTCTATGACCCTTGTGTGTTGCGGGGCCCTAAAACCTCCAATAAACAAACAAACAAATACATTCAAATCTGCAGTCCTATCAAATACACAGCAATGTAAGAAATACCAGACAGAGAAAAAAAGGGTGGAAGAGAGACACAGAGAGAGAGAGAGAGGAAAGAATGACTTATGCTTACATATCATGCACACCATATTTCACTGACAGGGAGACGGCAGAGAGGAAGTGATTGCATGTTCTTGGAATGGCCAGACTTATATCATCAACCACAAACAGGAAATCGTCTGCTACCATTTTCCCGACAGTGTGGCTGCATTTTGTGCAGGTATGTGTCTAGTTCTACATGTGCTTTATCTTACTGGCACAAAAACCTGTAGTTCCAAAATAAATAAGAAGGCTAGCAAAAGCAACCACAGTGGAATCCGGATGAAGTCACCTCACTTTATGTCAGCTCTTGCCAGAAGTCAATCCTTGGCAACAGTCCCCGCATACTTTTCTTTCTTTATCGTAGTATTTTTATTTCTTAAGAAATACACTATCTTAGTATAAAACTCACTTGAAGTTGAAGTCAACACTGTGGGACTGACTGGGATGGTAAAATCCTTGGAAAAAAGTAATAAAACGTGTCTTTTCTCACTGTGCAGCTGGTGGAGTCAAAGTGTTTGCCCTCTTCTTGTGAAAAAAACACACCAAAACAAATCACCTGTAAAAGTAGCAAGTGACTTAATGTACAGTTATTCTATCTCATAGTTTTCATTCAAGGTGTCAATCCTTGCAAATTTATAAAGTCAACCTTGCTTTAAATCAACACTTTTTCCTGGTCTCAAGGTGTTGATTTCATCCAGGATCCACTGTTTAATAATATGATTTTGGAATATACATACATATAAAATCATCAACTCTATAAGCATCAGCGTTAGTCAAACAAATATGGACAACTTCTATCGGTGCCTTGATTGATTACATTACCTATAATAGGTCTAGGGATGAGAGTTTCTTCCACAGCTCATGAAAACTGATTTGATCTTGACGGGTCTTTTAAAGCGTAGACCGCAGCTGAGAGTAGTTAGGTTAGGATACTGAGTGAAATGGGTATCTCTTGAAAGTAGTAGGTCAAGGTAGGGTAGAAGGTTATTGGTCAAAGGTTACACATGATTTTTGTTTGCGTAGTGATAGAGATTATTGAAAAATATATATATATACCCTCGCCCTGTGGGCCCTGTGGTATATTGGCTCATTGGTCTTTCTCAATGAGCAGATACCACCAAGTCAACTGCGACTACTGTTTGGCTTTAGATTGAGTAATACCCCATATGTATTGCTCATTATGCCACCCAAGCTTAAGCACAGTGGACTGATCATCTGCCTGTCTTCATTCCCTGTGATCCAGAGGTTTTCCCCGTTTCTCCCGACACTAACTGCCTGAGGTGGTATAAAGGGATATGGATAACAAAGCAATATAAATACTAAATAAATTTTAACTAAATAAATACAGATAATTAAAATAGTAGTTAGCCGTGAGGAGAAATAATACGAAAGATGATTAGTGTTTGAATAAATCTATGGATGTGAATTATTGAGAAATAGTGAGTGGAAGGATGAGTGAAATGGCCATTGTTTGTGAATGAGTTGGAAGTGTGTGATCTTTGGGTAGTGCAGAGGGAATGAGAGAAAGTATGTATTGTCAGTTAGTTGTCGTGCACTGACATGTGTTACTGTGTTGCTCTTGCTTGCTGTTGTGAAAAAATTTTGTGAGTCTGTTCCTTTTTCTTTATGCCTTTATTTTATCCTTATTAATGGATTTCTCTAAAGGGCAAAAATGGAATCTCTTCCCACCTTTAAAGAATGCCCTTTGGATATACCTACAAATTATACACATTAACAGTACTGCTAGGTCTCACCGAGTCAGTAGATACAATTAAGAACTCTCTGTGGAGTTGTGTTTTGAGAGATGTTATTATGCATAGTTTAAAACAGGTAAATAATCTTTTTCTACTGTAATTGATGTAACCTATTCCAGCTTTTTAATTTGTTTTATCATTTTACTTTCCCCTTGTGCCCCTCCATGACCATTTAGTTTTATGGCACCCTATAACCTCAAACAAACAAAAACAAAACCCAATAAAATATCAGTGTAACGACTTCATAGCCTGCCCACTGTGTTTTTGCTCCAGGCTTGTACTCAATCAACGAGAGAAGAAACGTCCCCTGCCTATTGTACGCCACTACCAGCAACCACATATTCATCTACTACAACATCTGCCTGCCCCACCTTGAGTCCACCAACCTCATCCATACCATTGCCACCAAACCTGCCACAGCCGATTTGTTGAACCAGCTGGGCATCAAAGGTGAAGTATAAATTAGTCATTCATATAGATCTTATCAAAGGTCATCGCCATACTGTAGGTGCCTTACATTACCATATAATTATCCCCGGCACACAATCAACATACAGCACACATGACTTCTGTTAACCAACATAAAGCACATATGACCTTACAAGTTGCCTGTAAACCAACATACAGCATAT
>JBCIKM010290783.1:0-11751 GCA_039654465.1 Melibe viridis | reverse complement strand
CAATGAAGTTTTAATGTTGCCCCTTTGGCTTCACAGCCCAGTTATGAGACAACTGGGTGTAAAAGGCCTGGGGCCAAGCAGCAAGTTTGTGGAGTCTTGTATTTTGAATAAAGGGAGAAAAAAAATCAATCTACAGTCTGTTTATTGGTGGTTTTCGGGCCACACAACGCATAGAGGAGCCCAAGGGAAAGTAAGATGGTAGAATTAGTTCAAAGAGGGAAATGAAAAAACAACAACAATTAGACAAGAGATGATTTACACTAAATAATAAATATCTCTCAAAACACATAGCGACACCCCAGAGAGATGATTAACAATGACATGTATATCTCTCCGAACAAAAATAAGCAATGGCCATCACTCATAACAGCATAATGGTTCAGGAAGACCCAGGATCATTAAACTCCCTTCGTATACAAAGTTACTCAGTGCATTTAACTTGTGACCTTGCAGTTATGTTGCAAAAGGCATCAAATAAGGATGCACTGTGTTGCAAACAAGACAACAAAAACAGGACATCACAGAAAAGGGGGAAAAGTAAGATGATAGATTTAGTGTAAAACTTAAGAAACAAAAGTGCCGACGAAGGACCACCCACTGACAGTCTGTAAATGACCAGCAAAGTTCAGAAAGAAAAGAGAGGAGGGAAAAAACCAAAACCTGTTTTCTGCAGAAAAATAATACCAATCCTGTGCCTATCTATGTGTTCTATGAAGGGACAAGATATCAAGCTCCGACTGGACATTTTTAATAGTTATTTCTGTTGTACAATTCAGCAATGTGTCTTACATCTACAGCCGGAATAGATTTTAAAGCAGGGCTCAAACCAAATTTTTAGGTTGCTGCTTAATCAGTTGAAGGCCACTTCACATGTAGTGGTGAATAAAGTTTTAATCAGTGCCCCAAGGGAAAGCGTGTGTTGATAGTGTAATAGATGTTGTATCGACAGATTCTGACCTCACAAGAGACAATTTACAGGGAGAATTCACAGTAGGAAGGAAAAAATCTTGCATACACAACAAAGTAAAAATGTTTTCAAAATTACAATGTACATCAAATAAATGGCGAACAAATAATTATCCAAAATTAAAAAGCCTAAATACATGCATCACAAATTCATTCATTTCCATTTAAAAGATCATAATCACGAAATGAGGAGTCTTGGCAAAAGAAAATCCAGCTTCCTGTCACTTTCAGGAAAACATTCAAGGCATCATGATACTGTCCGTTGGCAACTTGTCTATAATGTTGTTCACATCCACAATCTTGTGGATCCAGTTGTAGATCCGACGGAGCGAGTCATTAATCCGATCGACACAGTTTTTCCAGACCAGCCTCTCTAGCCTGGGGTTATCCACCACACTGGGAGGATATTTCATGACCAGGTAGTGAATGGCAGCCATTTTGGCAGGGTCAAGAGCTTTGTTCTTATTTTCCATCTTTTTGCCATTGATGTAAAACACACCAGAGACATTTCTGTCATAGACCTCTCCAAGAGTGAAAATCCTGAAAACAAGTTCTTTGGCAAGACGCTCCCTCCTCCCCTGACATGCTGATTCTGCTTCCTTAAGCACAGTTGAGCAAATACTGATTTCACTGGTACCAATACTCCGGACCAATGGTTTCCTAGTTGAAGCCATCGCAGAAATGATTTGATCCGAGCTCATGTTTTTCTGAAAATCTTCAACCAGAATATCCCAGAAACGTGGATCTAAAATGACTGTTTTTGGTGTATTGGAAGTGTTTGAGAACCTGGCATTTGGTTCTTTGCTACTCCCAGGCCCCAACTCATATTTCTGGTTCTCAGTTCCTTCCTCAAAGACAGTGACGGCGAGTCCAGACTGACTATCTACAATAGGTACATTGATGTCCTGAGTCTGAGCTGCCCCTTCGTTTCCTTGAGTTGCCATGTTCTCCATAACCACAGGCATCATCTCCTGCTCTGTGGACATTTCCTGGACGGTGCTTGTCGCAGTTTCTTGAGCGTCACTAGGACTTGGATCTTCGATGACGTTTTGCCCATGGACAGTGGACACTGTGCCCACAGGTATGAAAAGATCTGAGTTGGAGTCACTGCGCTTTAGCTCGTCTGTAGCTATGTAGTCTGAAATGGTGAGGTAGCTTGAGAGAGCTGCTTTGAGGTTAGCTTTGGACATAGCGGCTGCACTTGAGGATGAGGGTGTGCTCGACACAGGCATCGGTGGTCGAGGTGGTTTCACCTGCTTGTTGACTTTAACAGGAACAGACGGGCTTACACTGGCAGTAGTGCCTGCCGGAGGGAAAAGATGGTTTTCAATGCGTTCCACTCGTTTGTTCATTTCAAAGAGAGTGTTGTGGGATTCAGTAACCATATTGATCATTTTGTCCATTTTATTACACAGCTGAAGGAAGGCTTGGGGGGAGATTTGGGAGGTGGTGGTGGCAGGGGTGGTGGCTCCTTGGATCTGTGGGAAAAGAGAGCCAACCTGGGGCAGGACAAGGGAAACCTGAGGAATGGAGCCTCCCGCAGCCTGGAGAGGTATGTTGGCTTGGGTCAGCACCTGCTGTTGGGGCTGGGCGTGCTGTACCTGCCCCGTCTGGATCTGCCGCTGTCCAGCAATGGCTTGCTGCCTTTGTCCATCTGCAGTGGTCAAGATGACGTTTTCACCACCAGCTGCCGCCAAACCATCTTGTGTAAGAACCACATTTTGCCCCAACTGCTGAAGACCCTGCTGCGTGAGAACAATATTCTGTCCAAGCTCGTCTCCTTCTGCCTTGACAATGAAATTACCCGTAGGCACGCCAGTGTGCTGACCCTGAGCTGCAATGACAATGTTTTGTCCAGGTTGGTGTCCTTGCGAAGCAATGACGTAGTTTTGCCCTGCCTGCTGGGTGTGAGGGGATGCTATGATCATGTTCTGTCCTCCAGCCAGGGAAAATGTCACAACTTGACCTTGCTGCTGTTGCTGCTGCTGCTGTTGCTGCACAGCTGCAACTGCTGCAGCGGCATCTCCAGATATTTGAGTGGCAAAAGCAGTCTCTGCGTAGTTCTGAACCTGCTGAGCATTAATCTGGTTAGCTGCACCAGCTGTCTGTGCTTGGATGGTGTGGCCGTTGACCTGTACCGTCTGACCACTGACCTCAATGCTATGACCTGGCTGCTGAACTTGACCTTGAACAGCATTAATTTCCTGCCCCTGGCCAGAGTTTACCACTGTGGCTGTAATGTTTCCTGCAGGTGCCTGAACACTTTGAGAGAAGGAATTGGAGGAGGAGGCGACTTGTGGGGTGAATGCAGTCGTTGACATTTGCTGTGCGTGGCTGTAAGCCTGGGCTATCATCTGGCTGGAATTGTAGGTGGTAGAGGCAGCCTGTGTAAACACAGTCCCATCCTGATTGTAAGTAACCACATTGGGAGTCATAAGAAGGTCTGCTAATGGCTTAGCTTCATTGAATTCTCCACCACTGAATTCAGTCGGATAGAACTCTGCTTGCTTCTGTTGCTGCTCGGAGAGAAGATCCAAAGAGTCCCGAATCTCATCTGTGAGTTGGTAGTATTGTTGGAGGTGAGGTTGTTGTTGTTGTTGCTGGGGGTGTTGCTGTGCAAGTGCAGCTGAGCTACTATCAACATTGGTGTTTGGTTGAGGTGTTGCTGGGTTGCCGCCTGTGGTTGTACTGCAAGCCACTGCTACAGGCACGGATCCATTCTGGAGAAATAAAAGGAAATGATTACTCACAACGCAATTATCATCTTTTTAAATGTTTAACAGAAAGTTACACCGATAATTCATAAAAGTCATTTTAGAGATATGAAAAATTATGGCTGATGAAATACAATTCAAAGTGATTATTTTCACTAATCAAGAAAACATTCTGATTAATACTTACTTTGCTTTTCTAGGGCTGAAAGACTTCACAGGTAAGAAAGAGGCATAAAAACTCTAGTTCTTTCACATTGCGGAGCATTACTGAATAATAGGGAATAGTTTATCCCCAAAGCCGGTGAGTGCAAGCAATTCAAAATGTTCAACAGCACAATAGGATTATTTCAATTCAAAATGCCACAGGTTTTAAAGGGCAACTTTTACCATTGTGCACTGAATCATCAAACACATTAAAAAATTACTAAAGAAGTATATTATAAGAACAATACAAATGCAGTACACAAATCATGCAAAAGTATAGGACCATAAGTTCAAAACAAAAATAAAAAACAGGCAGATTGACAATATACAAATAAAAAGGAAAATATAGGGGGTGATTGAAATTATTGATCCACTGACCTTCTTCTTCTTTAGATTTTTACTATGGATATCCAGTAGAGACTCTGATCGATTATCTTTCTGAAAATTACAAATCACAAATAACAAATTATAAACTTCTCTCCTTGTTTAAGATATATGCAACTAGAAACAAACCTTCCTTCAATTTCAATGAATTATACAATAGATGAGATCAATCTATAGAGCTGTGTGAAGGGAGAGAAGAAAAGGGCAAAAAGGCAGAATCTGTACCAATGGTACTTGAAGCATTGTACCCTTGCCTGATATGTAAAAGAGTAGTAGAGCAAGAAAAGCTTTTACCCTCTGCATTAATCATGTGGAGGTTTGAGGGGGCGTTTACTTTCTCCTACAACATTCTTCAGTTTGTTTGGCTCAATTCTCCACGCTCAATTGTCTTATTTACTGAAAAAGTCTAGTATATTATGGCCATAGAGTAGAAAATATTCCTGGCCAGCTTATCTCTATTTTCCCTTCAGCCAGGATTCAATGTGGGCTAATTGCAAAAGAGACATATTTTTCACCCATGGAAGAGCCCACTGCTTAAATTATGAAACATGAGGGCTTTTAAGCATACATGCCACCCCCCCCCCCCCCCCAGCAAGGAAAATCTTGATAAGAGCAGTAAAAAATCACATACTTTGGGAAAAAAATGGGGACGACCTTCATCACGCGGGAAAACTTTAATTAGCTAGCACCTTCTTTTTCAGAGAAAGCAAGCTAACCCCCCCCCCCCCCCCCAACAAGCCTAAATCTAGAGTAATATTGGATGTCAAGGCCAATAAATGCTTTTTAATAATTATTCTTTTTGGGTTTCTTTCATTTTTATTCTTATCCTTTTACTCCAATGGTAACCTCAACTGCTATCGTTGAACTGTCTTCTTCCTTCCCATTATTTAAAATTATGAAAACTTCTAATTCAACAGAGATAATTTTCAAACGAAGTCATGGTTAGCAGAGGGACTAAACAGTCAATAGCTGAACAAATGTGTGTTGGTAAAAAAACCCAAAAAAAACACACAAAAAAAACAACACCCAAACAAACAAACAAACAAGAAAGAAAGAAAAAGATAATTTAAGTTTTAACATTGTTTAACTTGAGTTTTGATAAGTAGCCTGGTATCCTGCCTCTTTCTGTTAAGAATGGATCTTTTTCCATTTCTACTAGTTCCTTTAGAAGCAGTGCTTTCTAGTTAAAAACTAGTGACTGCATTTATTTCAAACCACAGGCCTATTTATTTTGTATTTTTCTGTGGAATTTTATACGATTTTGTCATTGATGGTAAAATCACGGCTGCTTGAGAAAAAGTTTCAAAGATTCCACACCTTTGCTACTGAAATGTAAATAATCATTTCCTAAATTCTGAGTATGATTGTGAAATGTTGACAAGAGACACTAAAAATACAGCTCAAGTTAATGCAGTGTGTAACTGTAAGTAGCAACATCGATCACGGACAAGGAAAGATGCAATTTTATCTTGCAGTAGCTCAGCACTCCCGATCTTGCTGTTTTGATTGAGACAGAAAGTCAAATCCACATCGCCAGCACTGGGCAGAACCTTTTGATACAGTAAATACTAAAATATCGGTAAAAAATGAACAAATGTTTTGATAAGGAATCTTATGGCACTGTTGATACTATAAAAAGTATTGCTCTTTACGATTCATTACATGCGGAAGATGCATGAAAAAGTTATTCATGGCTTGGTCTTATTTTTTTTAAATTTGCCACCAACTGGTTCGGCAGTAAGGGAAGAGTGAAAATTCGTGAATTTACCAGGACAAATCATTAAATCGTGATCTAATGGGTTAACAGGAAGAATTTGTAAAACACTAACCGACTGGCTCATTACAACATCAATTGGTCATCACTGCGATGCAAGTACTTTTCTTGATGGCAATAACTCAGTACCTTACTGAGAATAATAGGAGAAAATGAATACAATTCACTCGAGTTGGCACGACTCTTATTCAACTATGGCTATTTCCACAGCCAGCATCATGTCGTAGAATAAAGCTTTGAATTGCTGCAATAACCATTATGACCCGATATCCTACCTCCGTTCCGTTTATCAAACTTTTCCAACCTCAATCTAAAAGGCCTTCCGAAATCCCACTTCCAAGGAACCCTGAGTTTCCACTAGTGAAAAGTGGTCAAACAGTATGGTAAAGAGAGACTGAAATGACCATCCCCAAATGTCATTTTAGGTACCCTATTAGAAGCACTGAGGGTATGAAAATGATGGCTACTAATAGAATGAACAGTGCAGCTAGAAAAATAGCCATTAAAGAGAGAAAGACAAAACTCAAGTGTAATCAAAGTGAAAGCAGAGAATACTAAGGAAGAAAAGAAAAGAGAGAGAGAATGCTATTTAAATTAGCAACACACACAAAACAAATTATGAACACAATGCACTAAAGTTAAAGCAGGAGAGGAAAATTCAAATATGTTGCTCAAAATCAGCAAGTAAAGTAAAGCAAAAGCTGGTTAATTGTGGCTCATTTTACAAAATTATCACACACTGTATTCACACTATGCTATGACCAATGCAACTTTCTAAAATGTACTTGGAGGGGTGTGTTTACACTGACATTTTACAGAGGAGTGTCATTGATGAGATATAAAAATATAGCAATATTACCAAAGACAAACGTCCTATTCTGCACAAAAGCTGTCAGAAACATGTCATCGCCGTCCAGGAAAACTGTTGCATGTTAGTTTTTTTTCAAAAAATTTGTATTCGATATTCTGCAGCGATTTCCCTTTGCAGATCTAACTAGCTTCATGCTTTATTGACATTTAAAATATGTAGTTTAATATTGCATCAGTTTAAATAAATATATTTTTTTGCTCCTGAAAAGTAGTCATTTTAACATACTACAGTTTTTTTGGACTGCGACAATATCATCTTCACAATGTTCTCTCTCATAAAGAAAGAGGTTATGTAAAACTGAAATGATAAAGTTAAGACTGATATTTCTTTATTTTTTTTTAAAAAGGATCTGGTATCCAGTCAGCTCAACAAAAAGTGATGGTCTGGAGAATATCAGTACATCTATTTTAATGAGTTTAACCAGCTACTGTTACTGTGCATATGAATTAAAAACTCAAAAGCTAAGTTAGATTGAAGAAGGAAATGCCTTGAAAGAAGAACACACCATTGTGTCAGGTTCAAAGAAAAAAAAGAACGTAATCTATCATTTTATGACAAAAAAAAACAAAATGAAAACTTCTGGAGTATAATTTGTTGCCATCCAGTTTTATATATATAAAAAAAGAGATTTTTAATCTGGAAGGATTTAACTTCAAACAGTTGTCAGAAAAAGAAAAAAAAAAAAACCCTGTAAATTTAATAAAATTATTGAAAAAACATTTTTGCTTGTTAAAATTTCCTACGAGCTTCGTTTTAACCAAATGGATGGCTTGACTTTGATTTTAAGGTTTTTTTGTTTTTTTTTTAATTCGCCATATAAATGTATACATCTATCTTTCTCTCTCACTGATAGACATCTGAAAGGGAAAAGGAATGTCAAGAGCACTTTGTTTTCTTTTCCCAAGAACAAAGTTCATACCAAAAAAACTGCTCGACAACATCATAGCTCTAATTGTAAAATTATCTCTCCATCTATCTTGAGTGTATTTTCACCGCTTTCATGTGATTGAAATTGAACTAATCTTAGTACGCTTCAAAAGTCCAACCAAAATCGGACTTGCAACCTTTGTTTGACGCGTTGGGAAAGTAAAAGCAGTTTACATACCTTATACAATCTTCATGGGTCTCAAGAGTTTTGAAAAAGAAGAATTCTTTGCGTTAAAGATTTAAAGATGACTATTTCCTATAATCTCTGTGTGATCTATGAAAAACACAAGGCTGCATACAGATAGTGGAGAAAAAATTAAAGTAATGGAGACATTGCCGAGGACATGACAGTGGGAATCCGATATATCGGGGAAAATAGATACCTATGAATCTTGCACTGTCCATTCAAACCTTGATAAGCAAGCAGTAAAAACTCATTTCACCACACTGAGAGTACAACTTGATTGTTTCAATTCGATCAGCCAATCCAGTCCCAGTGAATCTTCAGGAATTCTTATTGATAGAAAATTCTATTAACATGTGTAATTTATTCACGTTTATATCCGGCCAACCAGTGTCTTGTTGCAAAATCCACCTTTTCAATAATCATGTCCTTTCATGCCCTTGAGAAGGTAAGGAGCCTTATTTTCTCTTATATTTTACTCCACACCATTCTTCTTTCCTCTCATGACGGTGTAAGAATCGGGGTTTTCCGTAAATCCACGGAGATTTGGCAGCCCTGTTACATTCATACACAGCCTTGCCAAACTTGCAGGGCTTCAGTAACAAAGATTGTTGTACCTGACACAATGATATAAAAAAAAGCAAACAACAACACAAAGCGATTTTGTCACAGTAATTTCACAACCAGTTTGCTACATAATTACAGACCTGTAAAAGAGAATTTGAAAAGATTGACTTAGCTTTTCTGCAACCCTTAAAATGATAACCCGTTCCAAACACACTGGGGTGCTTAATAAGCAGGTCAGCTTTGTTGCAAATAAATTGTCAGTATTGGTATCACTGACATTTTAAAATAATGTTACCTAATAAAGATAACCAACATTACTAAAAAAGGGAACAAAATGTAAGTAGCCCTACTTGATTTACTCACACTTGGTGCCAAATGGGGGAAGGTGATTTCTTATAGACCAATACACAAACTAACTTTTATATCCATGAATGCTTTTTTTTTTTTTTAAATTTTGCATGCCACTCTAGGTCATTTTATCTCAACTAAATTCCAAATCTGAGCAATATGTGTTCTCTTTTTTACTTCTTAATGTTTGCTTTTTACGCACCAAGAGGTGGAAAATAATAGAGGTCAGATTGTGAGTAAAAATTAATGACATCAAAAAGGTTTTTCATCAACATAAACTATGTGGAATCATTGCTAATGAATGTTTATTTAGTTCTAGTGATATTATTTCAAAATGATGCTTGAAAGTTGAACAAAACTGCCTGCTTTTTGGTATGTAAAGCACCTATTTAGAAACAACAGATCAAATTGAAAATTTAAAATCATTTGTACCATGGACAATACAAAATTTGAAAATAATCTGTTCAGAAACGAAAAAGGTATTTAGAGAAAAAAAAAACTTTGTTTTTTTCTGGTGGAACAGACTATAGTAGGGGGCATTTTCTTTCTATTCATTTTGTTTCAAACTAAATATATTTTGGTATCTTTGATTCGAGCATGGTGGATGATGATCGATTTCCCTTCCTCTTCCAGTCAGCAACGTATAAGGTTATCAGCTTCTAGCAGCAAAGTTGGCAGGCTTTTCAAAATGGGAATCTTCTTAATCAATACAGCCTAGTAAAGTGACACCCGAAAGGTCTTATTTCTCTAACCAGCAGCACTTGACTTTTAACAATTCCTTTGATATTTCTATTTAGGCATTAACAGCTACCATCAGCGAACAGCAATTAGAAAGGTTCAGTCAAAGTTTGTTTATCTCTCACCACTGCCTCTCACTTACGTTGCTCCCAAGTCCATCCAGATTAATTATCTTCTTAATGAAAGTTGATCGCATAATAAATAACGATTCGCCAAACTCAAACCAAAACCAATTTTTTCCCGTCTCTTAATATTCTTATTAATTCAGCAGACAAGACGGAAAAAGAGGTTGTCGGCCTGAAGATACTATCATTGAATGCGACTGTGACCTCTCACACAAGTTCTGGTCTGCGACGAAGCCTGTTTGTGACATGCCCAGTCAGGACTTTGCAGGAATGAAGATAGCAGGAGGTGCCCAGCATGGCTGACACCAACTAGCAGTGGCATGCATATAGTGTGTACGAGATACGATTGTCCAGTTTTGTATCAACCGGCAGATAAGAATAACAGTAAAATGAATGTACTGAGCACTGGTCTGCAAGCAGAGACACTAGAGTGCAGGATTGAAATTGACAAATTCAGATGAAAAGAAGTGACAATTACAAAACTTCGTAATTAGCTGAACTGCAATGACGTGATTATTTTTGGATGAAAATCAGCCAATTGTCTTAAATATTTACAGGTCCGGTAATTACCTAGTTGTAAAATTACACTGACGTAATGGCTTGTCTTATTTATAAATAAGCGTACACAAAAACACAATAGAAAAACTTCAACAATACAGAGGGTGCAATAAATCCACAAACAAGAACATGCAAAAGTATAAAATTACAAAAACTTACATTATATTCTTCCACTTGATGATGCAATTTCTTATCTCTAGCAGACAAAGCTTTCTCTTCCTCTCTCTTTCTTTTCTTTCCTTTTGATTCCTTGAAAATAAAATGAGTATAATGTAAAAATTTGTGGGAGTTTTCGGGTTTTTTTCAAGAATTCCAATGCTATCTGATCTGATATTGCTGAAGCTTCATTTTTATAATAATTTGACATCACGTAGGAGGAGTTACAAAATTAATGAATGCTTTGTGTCTTATATCGCTAATTTTGGTGAAGAAACTAAGCGTTTTAAGCAACCAAATAAACCGAGTAGCCTTCATCAAAGTCTTCTAATACGGATAAAATATTTTTTCTTAATTATAATAGATATCTTCAGATGCCTTAAGACAATATTTACTAGTGTTTGTCAAGTTACTCAGGAACTTAAAACAATCAACATAAGGAGGATCATATAACACTAAATACGAATAAAATGTATATTCAGGCCTGTGTCAGGGCTTTTCAAGAAACTTTCCACTGTAAATAGAAAATTCCTCAACCCCAGCAACATGGATGTATATAGAGCATTCCCTTTTCCTCATGAATGGAACACTAATAGTATGAGACTTTAACCAATGGCCAGGTAGCGAAGTTGGTCAGGTCCCACGCTGAGGGGCGAGGATTTGAATATTAACTAGGGATATTGTGGTTTACCATGGACAACATGGGTGATTCATGTTGGCATCGAGTGTAAGCTGGATGAATAATAATCTATTCTCTTCATGGGTGCCTAGGCTGCACCTTTATGTTTGAAGATAGAGAGGCCATTTCTTTTTTTTTTCTTTTTTTAAATTCTCCGGGGTGTGAATAGTTTTGCAGATAATACTCTCTTCCTGGCACATTACAAGAGTGCCTCATGTCCTGGCACAGTGAAAGTGCAAATAAGAATTAAATACATCTGTTACTGTCTTGTTGGTAACACTGCACTTATTAAAAACTAATTCCCGGCCGTTTCCTTCTCTCCATAGCTGCTGAGAAACTAACATGAAAGAACTTGAAGAGCAAATGAAATATTTATTTCTTCCTTTTTCTACTTTCGCCACAGATATCTATATAGCAGGGGTGGGAATTGATCAGAACAAAAAAAGAGGAAGTCCGTGCGTGGCAACCCCATGTCGCCACCAACCGCCAATAAACCCACATACAAAGTGACATTAAGAAATTAAGAATTGCATAAAGATGTTTTAAAGCTTCTGTT